>JAQGAW010004195.1:0-11265 GCA_034698025.1 Phthiracarus crinitus | reverse complement strand
CCCTAACATAAGTCACGCCCCCTTTAGTCCCTCCCTCGTCTCTGATTGGCTGCCGTATACCGTCCTTATCCCTACTCACGTTTTAGTCCAAATTGTGTATTTGTTCCCAATGTTGCTGTTAAGCGTTTGCCAAAACCTTAATAACATAATATAATAACAATTATTACCATTAAGAAGAAAACGTAACTTTAATTTTTTGTGACAAAATCCCGGCAATATGTTATCATTAAATTAAGTAAAGATCACGACATAAAGCTTAAGATAGTGTTGAGACCCAACAGAGCCCGAAATTTCAGCCATTAGTAATATATTTTTATATTTAAACTAAAATAATTATAAATAAATTTAAATAAATCAATTATTCATTTAAACTTTTCGCTGATTTCTTATTTAATTGCTTGGAATGTAATGCATAACTTTTCTAATAATATTACTGTCCGAATATTCATTATCGATAGCATTACCACTATTTTTTCATATCACTATATCGCTGATCACCAGAATTGGAGTCCAATTCAGTACTTTCGCCATAAATCGGTTCACCAAAAGATTTCGCTGATTTTTCATAATTAATTGAGTGATCGTTTAACGGAAACATTTCCGGATTATTAAACTCATTGCTTTTGCCATAAACTTGAGAATAATGCGCTTCAGGCTCTTGATTGTAAGGAACAGAAATATATTTCACTTTAGACGGCTTCTGATTGAACACCAATTTTTTCAATCCATTCAAATTTGCGAGTTTTTTAATTTCCTCGATCAATGGTATTCGTACGCTAATCGTCGGAATTAGTTTGTCTGCAAATTTGATTAACTTAAGCACACTGAGTATCGCGTCTTTAATCGAATTATTTTCTGGTTTATTGACCACCACTTTCGGTGGATCTGTTGGTCGCGGAAATTTGTTCCATTTTTCATAAATCGCGGCTTCGTCTTCGTCTTCATTGAATGGCCAGTAATGCTTAGTTTTAACTGTGGCCGTGAGTTCAAACTTATTATTATCGAGTTTATAGTCGTCTGGAATATAGTGTGTCTCGTCATCGCTGTGTCTCTTATCAGATGACAAATTCTCATAACCAGTGACATGCCATTTGGCACTGGTTTTGTAATCATTCATTTCAGCAACAGTTTCTGAAATTAATGTTACATTAAAAGATAATTGTTTAGTAATAACAATATCTCATTTACCAAATATATCAGAAGCGCCCGCAACCATACCAGCAGTTATAGCGCCAGCGGTCGCTTTTTTCTTTAATATTTTCTTAACGATTTTGATTGGATTGTGTTTTATTTTGTGCTTTATTTTATTAGCGATTTGTCGTTGAATCGGTCTCACCATTGTTGGTGGAAATACGTGGTGAACGTGTACTCTCGACTCGAGTTTGTCTTCCCTATCATTGGCAACATTTCTAATAGTGAATGAGAATGGTTTAACTGGAGGTGAGTTTAATCCTAAAGCCCTATTTCTTGCTTGTCTATACTCGGCATCGAATATTAGTGTGACTAATTTATACGGCAAATCAGTTATATTTGGACCTATAAATAAGTGTTCGGATGTAGATATCGAACCACTTTCTAGATTGCTGTTACGAGTTCTATCATATATATTGTCGTCGCACGCAATCTTGTTTTTGGTTATCGATAATATCACAATTGTTTGCACAATTAAATAAATAGTTGTAATGCCTATAATAATACAAGAATAAACTTTGATGATATATTTAACTGTTTTCTAGATATTTTTTGAGATAATTTATTTAACCTTCACAACAGTATTATCTATTATTAAGCAATTTTATGTTTTAACAAAATTATATTTAATCGGTCATTAAGATAAATGAGCCGAAAACTGCTAACTGATTATTTAAATTTAATACTTTCTTGAAGTTATTTTTTAGAAGTTAATTTCTTTAATATATATTAAAGAATAGTTGAATGCATGTTTCGCAATGTGTAAGTATTAAATTTAAATTTAATGTTTGTTTACTTAATTGGAGTTTTAGTTTCATATACTGAGATAAAACTTTTGTATCAAAATATACAGACAAATTCATGTTTAAATTTTTATTTTCGATTACTTTAAAATTTAATTTAAAACTAAAAAATAGAAATCGTAAACTTAATATCATTAAATATATATAAAACTTGTGACGTCTTATTTTCGACCGGTTACTTACAATGACCGGTTACTTCAATACTTTAAGACCGATAATGGCCTGTGACTTATTTTATTTTATCGCGACCGGTAACGATTAATTCTATATATACTAATTAGATTATCTATGTTTAGTTTAACAATGTTCTGTTAAACTTATAAAATAAATTTTGATAAAAACAATACAAAATAAAATGAGTGTTAATTGAATAATAATTATGATAATAAATGGCTGTTCAACAATTGAATCTATAGTTTAAATTTAAAAATTAACCAATAAAATATTATGCATTTAATTGAATTGCTTTCCAATTCACATAAAGAAAAAAATAAGAACTAAAATTTAAATAAACTTTGAAATCTAATATTTAGGTATTCCTTAAGTTAAACACAATTTAGCAGTAATGCATAAACTTTCTATTATTTGGATTTTTCTTTCCATTGATATTTACCTTAAATTGTATCTATCTATAATTAACTATTCCTTTAATTTTTGGGTAAATTTTATTAATTTCAATAATATATAGGAGTTATTTTAAATGTTGAAATTTTATAACTTAAAAATTGTGTAAACTTAAATATTCGAATAACATCTTATTTTAGATAAATAAAGATAATGACAGAAATGGTAAGAGAAGAATGTATTTTCGAAAATATTTGTGAAAATGTAGATTTCTTTGGAAATTTTTGTGATGATTTGGTTGAATTGATTTTAGGATATTTGCCACTAATTGATAAAATCAAATTAGAAAGAGTGTCGAAACAGTGGCGAAGATGTATATTCAACAAACAGTACAGTATTATATTTATGGATTACTTGAACTCAGAAAAATATTATTTGATGGGCAAAATGAAAGATCTATTGGCACCAATTAGTTGTGATAAACATATACAGAAACATGAACTCGAAAATGTGTTGAAAAGATGCAAATATATTCGATTTGTTGATTTAGAGTCCAATTTCGATGAAAGCATTCTTCAATTAATTGGTAATCGTTTAGTATTTCTGGAGGCATTAGATTGTAGACTACCATTCATTGTAACAGAAAAAGTTTTATGTGAATTCGGCATCAAATTTGGACATAAATTAAAGGCTTTGTATTTTGGATATAATGATGAGTTAAGCAATGAGTGTATTGTAAAGTTTCTCAGTTATTGTAATGACATAAAGAAAATGGAAATTGGTTTTCAGAAGAATCAGTTAGAATTTATTATCGATGACCACAATTATTTGCCTGGTCTTGAAATAATCGATGGAAAATGTTTAGTCGATTCTGAACAATGTATTGAAAAGCTTCGAATAATATCAGAAAAATATGGCAAACAACTCAAGAAACTCAATGTGAATGTGTTTAGTTTTGGTCGCAGAACTCTTTCCTATATTTCGATTCTCGTAAATCTTCAACATTTAGATATAATGTTAGATTGTTTTGAAGACAATTATAAATATGATTCACAGTCAAGTATTAATGGTTACATTAGGAAAATATCAGAAAATTGTGTAAAACTAAAGTATTTAAGAATTAATTTTTGCGATTATTCGGAAAGCGATAGATTACCTGCAAATATATTTTACGCGTTTTCAAAATTTTCTTCAGTTAAAGAACTTGAAATCACTATGAATGTAGAAAATGAATCGCAAATAGAATGCAAATCTGAATGTTTTAAATTTTGCTCAAATATCAAACATTTATCGTTGTTCTATAGTAGTATTGGTGATGAGTTATTTGAAGACATAAATCATTATTTGGCGAATCTTCGAAGTATCCATATTTATACTGATAAACAACTCACTGATAACTCATTGATATCATTGTCGAAATTAACTCAATTGAAAAGTTTCATTCATGGACAGCGTATATCAGCAAATAAGTATATCACAGATATCGGTGTTTGTCAACTCATCAAATCATGCGTTTATATCGAATTTATTGCGTTTAGAGCGCGTCCAAACATAACGAACGCAACTATTGATAAGTTAATAGAGATTGCATTCGAAAGGAAAAGGATATCTTTTTATTTTATGTGCGAATTATCCTATTCTAGAGATGAGTTACAGTTTGAGCAACAAATAGATATCAATAGATTAGAGAATTTGCCAAACAATTTAGAAATAAATATTTTAGTAGAATAATTAAAATAAGTATTTAAACTAGTATTTATATATACAGAATAATATTTATTATTTGTAAATTAATGTTTGCGTAATGTTATTTGAGCAACCGATTCATTTCAATAGATTTCATAATATTCAGTAATCTTTTAATAAAGTATACAATATTATGGCTTTCACTTTAACATACTAACAGTATTTAGCAAAGACTTAACTACAGTTATTTGATTTAATTTAGCGATAATTGTAATTAAAATCAGTTATAAATAATGCGAATCATAACAATTAGACTGATAACGACTGGTAACGGAGATCTTGGTTTATCGTTTATCTATGACTATGCAAACCCATAGTTACACAAGGGGGTGCTATCCCAGGGTTAACCCCCATAGAAATTTCGAAAATTCCACCACCTAAACCCAAAATTTGACAATTCAAGGACGAAAAAAATCTGAAAATTTTGAAAATTTTTTGGTCAAATGTTAAAAAATTGTGCATCAAAACCGACGAGTTTTTGTGACCCCTTTTAATTTTAGTCCATATTTTAAAAAATTATCGTTTAAATTCATCGAGTTTTTCGAGGGGGCTTGGTTTAGGCTTCTGTCTAGGAAAAAATATGGAAAAAAAATTTTAGAAAAAAATTTTGGTCCGAAGGCCAAAAAAATTGTGGTTTAAATCCAATGAGTTTTTGACCCCCCTCTAAAATTTGAGATTTCCAGAATCTGACCCTGGAGGTTCAGAACTTGTGTGCAACTATGGTTATTGCTGAAAGATTGACGAAAACTTTAGTTAATTAATGACGAAATACTCGTTTTTCAAACAAAAATATTTTGGAATTTATTTACAATATTTATTGTTCACTAAGGATGATGTCATGAATAGACAAGCATTTAATTTACGGACAAATTCATCGTTCAATTCACAATTGTATGTAAAATAAAATACAATGAAATCATTATTTATAAATAATAACTCTTAAAATAAGCTTTTTCTTTAAAATAAATTCGTTACATGATTTGCGAACAACGATTTGGATAAAAATAGTTAATTAATTAAATATCAGTTATAAATCGGATGGATTTGATTGAAGTTATATAAAATAAATACTTAAAAATTGATCTCAAAAAAAATAAATTACCATTAATTAAATTCAATGATTAAAAATTCTAGTAAACCATAACATAACGCATTATTTGTTTAAAATATTCACTAAAAAAAATAAAAACTACGTAATTTAAAATCAAGTGTTATTCGAGTTGTTCACGTGATAACTTTTCGGCTCAACAGTGATAACACTATTTCTAGTGAGCAGCGCTTCGTATCGCTTAAGACTAAACGACGACACGATCCTATTATAACATGATTCGATAAATCGGTTAACAACAGGCAAATCCACGAATAAGAAAGTGCCGCCAAACACCATGAAAGTGCCCAACCAGTGATACGTTGTGAACCGATTGTTGAAGTAGTAAACGGAGAATATTAGCGACAAAAACTTTCGTATAGTGAGCACCAGAGTTACGGTTAATGACGTGCACTCAGTCATCAGTACCAGCACTGACATTATGCAACCGTATTGAGTGCAAGCATTGATTAGAAGGAAGAACCACAGACGAGGAATGTGAGGGAATGACGATAGTGTGGTCGATGAGCTGAACACCAATGATTGCTGGTATATGTCGGGTAATAGGAATAGAAAACCGGGAAGTGATAACACGTGCTGTCCAATCAAATCAAGAAATAAATTACAGCATAAGTAAGATTAGATTAAACAATTAATTTATTAAAACTAAATCACATTCAACATGAGTAGACTTGCCTACACTATTCAATATCACACATACAGCGCAAGAAGGAAAACAGATAATAAGCTTTTACTAATGCCTGCATCATTGCTAATCACAGTTACTATTTTAAGATATTTATTAAAGTATGGAAGAGCGCAATATATTATTGATAAGCTTTTTGGCATTGAAATTTCGGGTTTTCAGTGAAACTAATCTCTTTGAACTTTTGCCTATAAAAAATACACTTAATAAGATCTAATAAAATCGATTATGTATTAAAACATATCATACCGTGTAAAAGAGCGCCTCTTTAGCGTGTTTTCCAAAAGTGGTGAACAAAACTTCCTGATAAATACCACATCTGGCAGACGCTATCAATGCGAACGATAACAAACATATGCCTATTATGAAGTCATTGGCCGAATAAATAACTGACGTATGACTGGACTCAACGATTTGCGTGTTCGGTCTGCTTTGCGCCGACGATGACGAAAGTGTGGCGATGATTATACCGATCGTTATGATGGCCACAGACGCGTATTTGCAAAACGAATAGTTACGCTTTAATATTATTATACCTAGTATTAAATTCGCCAAAAGTGAACCCTATTTTTTGATAGCGAAAAGAAATCGGTTAGCGATCGTTAAAAAATGTTTCGCTCGTGAAAACGCGATAAATACCGAACGAAATATGATATGAAGAGGAACTGATATGTTAAAATTGAGCGCATAGTTGTTCGAAACGTTCACAAGAAAGAAGAGTATAACCAGCCATAGATATTTTCTATAGGTATGTCAAAACAAATTAAGTTAACGAATTGTGTGTCAATATAAACATGTAATAGTACTTAATAGGTATGACTGACGGCTTTCGACAACAGCGCGATTGGAAGAGAAAGCCTTCGAGCGATACGAACGCGAATTGAGAGAATGTGATCAAATTTCCGCTTCCGGGCGCTAATCTATAATCGCAACGAAGTGATAGAAAAAAATAATGTTAAGCACACTGTTGTACACATTAAATGTCGCTTTTTTACTTGACAATAGCTTCGAGAAACACCACATTTACGCAACACGACACGATCACAATCGCTATTATAATTGGCACATACATCTGGACAGCTAAACGTTTTTTGTTTTTCTGATATTTTTTGGTTTGAATTATTGCAAGTGTTTTGTTTTCCAATAAATATTAAATACCCGTAAGTGGAATAAATAATGGCACAGAGTATGAGCGTGTTATAGCATCACTTAAATAATTAATTCACACGTTATAAAAATTTAACACGTAATCTGCGAAAAAAAAGAAAAACTAAGACTTATGAAAGCATTATTTATAACACTGAATATATTTTAATAATAATAATAATAATAATAATAATAATAATAATAATAATAATAATAATAATAATAATACCTATAGAAATAAGTTGCCAGTGATATCGCTGAGGATCTCTCTAGTAATGTTATCTTCATTTTAGAGCTTTGAATGTAATTCTTCGTTATCATTGGCGGCAATAAATTAGTTGCACAATATTTCTATGCAGTTGTAAACCAAACGCTTTTGTGTGCTAACTATAAGTACTTATAATAATTAGTAACAAAACCGAAAACTTTTATTCCCAATATATAATCGCATCTGAATGAAAATAGAGTATCGCTCAAACAACAAACACATTGAGAGGAAAATGTGTTTTCTTTGATGTTTTTCAAAAAAAAATTATTTTATTTATTTATTCATAAGTGAATTTATTTATTTATCGTTGTTTGACTAAAACCTAATGCTCGCAAACTTTAATATTTTATTAGCGTATAATAAAATATATAAATAGCTTTTTTCACGACAAAATAGATAAACACTATTTATATTTAGAAAAATTACTACACTTACAGAAAATTCAATGATATTGTTGTTTGTGTCATCGCTTATAATTCCGTGAATTAAAACCCTTACGAAATTAATATAGCCATATGACCATCATATGTACTTAAAAAGTTATTTACTAACCATATAACACTTTTTGATTTTAAACAAACAATAAAAGAGTACCGATCAAAACACGCCTTTATTATCGCCGTAACGCTTAGCAACCTTTAAATCTGTAATCGCACAGCAGTGCCATCTTATAAGCTCGATATCCAATTTAACAAAAAAAACTTTTTCGTATAAAAGTTTGTTTGCATGTTTTATTAAATTAATTCAATTCACGTTTATGTAATGTTAATCAAGATTTACAATGATAGATTTTTTTACAAAAGAGAAAATAAGAAGTTATTTCTAAGAAATGCGAAATACATGTTTGTTACTCCTGTTTAGTTATCAGTTATGGTCGAGAATACGAAAGGAGCCATACTGTACACTTCTCGAGTAACCCAAATTAAGGATTAACCGTTACCGTCGCAAACACAAAAAGCTTAGAAAAATTAAATTCATAATGAAATTGTTAAATGTTATAACTTACTAATTGATATCATTCTTGTAAGATTTTTTATTTATTTTATATTATTTACAAACAATAATTTAATTTCACCTAATAATATAGAAATGCAAAATTTTCTAATAATTTATTAATAATAATACTTTAAAAGAACAATTAATTGTTTGATAAATAATTTTAGAAATTCTTTTAAAATTGAAAGCATTTATTTATCTGATCAAAAAATTTCTTAAAATATTTATTGGTTAAAAGATGTCAGACGATGAACAGAGAAGAGCATCAGAATCGCGCAAAAACCCACAGAATATGCAATTATGGCAACAACAACAGCGAAGTCCTCGACAATCGTTAGTTCGAAGACATATGAGGAGAATGAGACGTGTTATACATGGAATGAGTCCAAGCAATTCTCGTTCAAATCAAGTTGATTTACCACATGGAGTGCATGGACATTATCAGAGATTTGATGACATATACCCACAACGGACACAACAATTGAGTATTGAGGACACACCGTATGGACGAGACACTGGTTACGAGCAACCATATGACAGCAATGATAGATTGGGTAGGAGTGGTGAGACTGGAACTGGTGATCAAGATTATGGAGCACCCATTCCAACATCGAGTTGGCGTTATATGGACGCAACCGATGAAAGCATGGCTCACGATCCGTATAATTATGGAGAATCTGATTCTGACAGTGATTTTGGAGCACCGATTCCCATGACATCACAACAAATTTCAAAGCATGAGGAGAAACAATATCAAGACATTGATTATAGGCCCGCAACAGATGAAAACTTTGAACGCGATCCTTATAATTATGGGGAACAAACCGATGATTCTCATACACCAAAAAAGTATGACACATCCAGTGGCAACTTGTTTGAAGGTCCAGACGGTCCCGAAGATACGATCAGAAACGACAGGTGCAGAATGATGTTCTTGCCGTTTCCATCGCGAACATCCGCTGTACGTTCGCGTTCATTGGACGATATATCGCGTCCAGAAAATCAGCAACAATTCTATCCATTGCGCAGAACACAACCAAATCAACAGTTGAATCGTTGGAATGATGACCAATCAAATAGTGATGGAAGTAGTGATGAAAGCGAACCATTTGAACCACAGGCTCATACGAAACTTGCTGTTCGCAGATCAAGTCCTGCTCAACTTCAGAGAACTCCAACGCCTTTTGTTAAACATTACAGGAAATTGACACGTGTTATACGAAGAAGAGTTAATCCAGATTCGGTGTATCGTCCGCGTGATCCGTGGTTTAATCAATACCAGCTCGACATGAAGAGACACACTGGTTATGAGCCTCCATATGATGGACCAATAATTACAGAAATCACTGACGATAGCGATCTATCAGATGCTGGACAAACGCAAAATATGGCGCATCCGAATCGCATGACAGTAAGTGCGGACATTCATGAGCCACCGAATAGTAATGATAGGTTTAGGTTAAAGTTTGTTCCCATTCCAGACACAAGACCGTCATCTTCTGGTGAGACGCATAGGTCTCCGGCAGTGATTGGATCGACACTTAGATCAGGATTAATGCCACACCGATATACACAAAGCATGCACGATAGTAGCGGACCTCCAGTTGTGATCGGATCCACGCTTAGGCCTGGATTAATGGCGCATCGCTATACTCAAGGTATAGATGATACTGACGAACCTCCGGCTGTGATTGGATCCACTCTTAAATCTGGTTTAACACCGCATAGTTATATTCAAGGTATGGACGATCCATCGAACCGACAATTTCGCGGTGAAGCTGGAACTAGTGCTGAAGATTTGGGAGATCCGATTCCAGCACCAGATCGATCATATACTGACACCGATTATAGTGAGGAAATCGATGAAAGCATGGCTCACGATCCGTATAATTATGGGGAATCTGGTTCTGACAGTGATAACGGCTGAACTCAAACTTAATATTAAAATTGGAAGACTTATTATGTTTAAATATTATGTATTTGCTTAATCCATTAATTATTATAATTAAAATTTAATAAATCGTTTATGTATTGTTATTTAATGATGTGTTGTCGCCGTTGGAGTCAGTGTTCAAATATTCTATGTAATTATTATCTTATTTTATTGAATTGTAAGTTTTATAAATTATATCACAATTTTTATAATACAGACAATTTAGGTACTAATGAACAATTTTTGTTTAAAATTATATTAAACACAAGCAATGATTAAGATTAATAATCCGGCGCTAAATGATTTGTTAGATTTTTGTTTTAAATTTAAAAGTTGCAAATATGTATACTTTTAGTTGTAATAAAATAATCCAAGTTTTATTATTGATTATTAGTTGTCTAAAACTATATCTGGAAATAAATTTAATGATATACGTTGTTGTCGGTAAAATAATAATTATAAAATCGGCGATCATATTCTGTCAG
The DNA here is from genome assembly GCA_034698025.1 of Phthiracarus crinitus. Taxonomy (NCBI): domain Eukaryota; kingdom Metazoa; phylum Arthropoda; class Arachnida; order Sarcoptiformes; family Phthiracaridae; genus Phthiracarus; species Phthiracarus crinitus. The sequence goes on along the minus strand of JAQGAW010004195.1, from coordinate 340 downwards.
AATCAAAAATTTTATCAAATAATTTTAATTCAGTCATATTCGGTTTAATGTTTCATTTGACCGAAAATGATTTTTTATTTTCAAAGTCAATTTCGGTCGTTGATTTAAAGTCAAGCTTTAAATCATTAAAGATGTTTTTTTATTGATTTGCAACATATATCCGATTTGAATTCAAAATCTAAAGCCATCTAAAATTCATAAAAGTTAAAAAATATATGTTTTTAGCTCACTTTGTAAAAGTCAGCTATTGGATTTGGGATGTCTGTCTGTCTGTCTGTCTGTCCGTCCGTGGACCGCTCTATGTTTATTAAGGGATTTTTTCTCTATGTTTATTAAGGGA
>JAQGAW010004194.1:0-11268 GCA_034698025.1 Phthiracarus crinitus | reverse complement strand
CATAGTATTATTACTATTACTGGTATTCATAGTATCTATGCATTTATATAACTTATATTTTGAGAGAAATCCAATTTTCCAAAAAGTAATCTTCGACTAATAAGCAGTGTTTCGCCTGCAGTGGCGTACAAATAAATATTAATTTCGCAGAAAAAGGGCGATATTATCATAACTGGTAAATTTTCATTAAAAGATGAATAACATTTAAAAATAGCAACAGAAGCGTATATCTATGCATACTGAACAAAGAATTATATTAACGAATCTATATAATTAAAATGATTATTTATTTATTCATTTAATTGCGATTTCATAATGAATCCAGTGATACATATTAGTGATCAGTGTATGGGTATGTGTGACAGCAACGCGTATACGCCTCTTCGCACAACCAGACAAAATTGCTGGCGTAGTATACAATTGAACGTTTTCTAGCAAATTAAAACTTCATTCATGCATAAATCAAAATGAAATGTTATGAGAGAAAAACTGAGTGAGTGAGTGAGTGAGTGAGAAAAAAACAAGATTGTTTTAGTTTTTTTACGATGCATTCAGAGACGAAATCACTAGAGTAGTCATTTTTTGTACGCTATAAATAAATGTGATGTAAAAAAGTAATTGCAAAAAAAACGAAACGATAATTGGTGTTCCGAGAAAAATTTCTTTAAGAATCAATTAGTTAAGTATTCTCAGCGATGTATGCATTAATAGCAAAGAACAATTTAATTTACTCTAACATGCATACACACTATAGTTAGTACTGGTCTTCTAATTTGCTAGCTTTTGTTGGGACACTCGGGCCTTAATTTTAAAAAACTGTTTCGGGTAGAGTTTTGGATATTAAAAAAATATAAATATAAAAATATAAGATTTTTGGCGGTAAATATTAAAATACGCAATATTCTATTAAATCTATAATGGATGGTAGAATACAATTAAACTAATCATAATTTACGAATTTTTATATATAAAATATCGTTATACTAAAAACTCAAATAAATTAAACTATAATTGAAGTAAAACTTTATGATATGGTCGGGCATTGGTAATTTAAACTTTTCGAGTTTTCGCATAGTTCGGGCTTATAGAAGCCGATCCTTAAATTTTTATGATTAAAAAATCTAATTCTCTCGATCTCTCACACTCTCTCGACGCAGCGTGAGTTACACATAATAAAATTTGTTTAAATATCTCACTTCATGCAATTTAACTGTTGTGCTCCACACGGGAAAATAATATTAATAAATAATAAAAATATTTAATAGCGAGAGAATATAACTCTCACAACGCCCTGTGTAAACATTTCACTCCACCTCTCTCTCACAAGTATTATATATTTAGTATGCGTTTTACGGTAATACTATTGTTTAAAAAATTGCTAGTAGTAATCAGGGTGTAAGTAAAAATCGGAAAATTTTACCAAAAATTTTGAAGATTCAATTCGGAAAAAATTTAAAACTTTTTATTCGAGAGTGGATTTTGTTTATTAAAACCGATGAGTTTTTTTGAGCTTTGAATTTTGGCCAAAATGTCAAAACATTGTCGCTAAAATTAATTGAGTATTGAGAGTATTTAGATTTGTGTTTGTCATGTTTTAGACTTATTCCAGAAATTCATATTTGAAAAATTTTGGTCCAAAACCAAAAAAATTGTTAAGTAAATCCGACGAGATTATCCTCCCCTCAAATAATTTGCGAAAATATCTGAAAGAAGACCATATTAGACCATCAGAGTATGGGAAACACTGGTAACAACTGCTATGCTATTTATCCGTTTAACTAATTCTTTTTGTTTGTATTTTTTCTTTTCTGGTACGAGAGATACAATGGCTGCGGAACTTTCTTGTGTTCAAATAAAAGCGTTGGTTTACTATACGATAACCGAAAAGCAATAACGCTTTTAATGTTGTTTAATGCGCGTACATGTCAGCAATTTTTTAAAATAAAAGAAGCGAATCGAAAAGAGAAACGCACAAAAAAATAATGGCATAAAGGAATATATGCATGCATTACTACAGAGAGAGCATTATAATCTACTTTATTCTATTCACACATCCATAATATTAGGTTTGGGAAAGCATTCTCAGCGATGCATGCATTCATAGCAATGAAGAGCTTAAATTGGCTCTAACGTACTCTCTCTCTCTCTCTCTCTCTCTCTCTCTCTCTCTCTCTCTCTCTCGCATACACTCTTCTAACTATCTTATTATCTTATATCCAATAGTTATTTTATCAAAAGGAGTAATAAACTAAAGCTGTGCGGACACACAAAACACAGAGAAAAAGGAGAGAAGAGATGAAACCGTGTTTTTTGCGTATGTGTTGCTATATTTTGGAAATAGTTGACGAAAAGTGGATTTGACAGATCCAATATCCAATTTCCAATTTCTTCTCTGTTACATTGCGCTCCATTTTAGGTCTCACTCAAATGACACATTGATTAGGCTTATGCTGGCAGCAGCGGACTCGTAATACGCTTCAATGGCCCACTATTACCATCTAAAGTTACGTTCGTCGAGAGTGTAAGTGAAAAAAAAGAAGAGTGACTTTCATATTATCGTTATATTATACTTTTTTTTTGCTTTTGCTGCTCAGGCGATACTGTTATTACATATACAACAGACATAAAACCAATTTTTTTCATTCTCTCTCTTTCTCTTTCTCTTTCATTCTCTCACAAACGCACACAAACTCACTCTCAGCACACTATATCTCGTCTTATTCTTCAATATTTTCTCAATAAGCGCACTCTCTTTTTCTTATTCTCTTTCTTCTATTATTCACTTTTAACAGTAGTGGTGCTTACAATAACGATGTTTGAAGCGCTAACACGGCTCAATAAAACGCGGCGGTTTAATATCAAAATAGATAGGCATTGGTTAAGTGTATCGTATTTAAGAGTGCATTAACCAAAAAACTGTAGCATATGTGTGGCTTTAGAGAAAAGATGAACACAAATATCAAATATAAAAGACAAGTTTGATTCATTACCGATCATTTTCTTTTTAAAATAATGCTATAATTTTTTAAAAAAATAAATTATTTTATTTTTATCAATTATTTTTGAAAGCTCTCGCTATTCCGTCATCATATTCCGAGTAAAATCATTAAATTTTTTGAAGCACGTAAACCCATTTCTGATACATAATATCGACGCTAAAAAACTCATACACAATAAAAATATATATTGATATATATGATAAGCTTCGATATAGTATACGCGCATAAATATAATTGCAAACTCGTAATAAATTAGTTTTCTCTCTCACAGTGTTTGTAATACACACACCCGTCTCATCATCATTCATAGTACCATTCAGTTATTATTATAATAAAAACGTGGCAGCGATGTAATTATTTTTTGCTCTCTCTATCGGCGCTATAATTGAAATGCGTTGCTTGATTCGCAAAAATAAAACGCAAAAAATACGCATTATTACAGTACGACTGCAATTACGATATTATTTAATAGAATTAGTAATAAGTTTTAGCTCTTTTATTACCGGTAATATTGCGTGTTGTTTTTTTCTGATATTATCTATAAACGAATATTATTCTTTGACTGTAATTAAGCATAAAAACTAATAATACGCTGAAAATGTTTCTTTTTTCTCGTGCATTATTATCAATGATTGAAAATAGTGATTACAGTAGTATAGTAATGTAATACAATACCAATCCCGTGGTATGTGCTCTAAAATGTTGAAATATAATTTACCCGTATATGAGTGGAAAAGAATTTGAATTAAGGGTTAATAGTTATGTCTCAGTGGGGAAACGGGTTTTACTAACAAAATTATAATGTAGTCGAAAATATTTGTTTTTTTAGTTAAAAATCCTAAAACTCATACATTACTTTTTCCCGTTACGCTTGAGATTATTTTCAAAAATTATTCAAATCGATTTTTCATGAATTTCATATTTTTTACTATCCATTTAAAATATAATTTACGTGATGAAAAGTAATTTTGACTGTAATTTATTAACACAATATTGTATGTGCGCAAAAATTATAATTTTCGTAAATCGTTTTTCAGGAAAAAACGGTACGGTATGGTTAAATTATTTTGTAGAGAATTAATGGCGAAAATTATAATAATCTTTAATAATACGAAAGTTAATAAAGCATCTGTTTTTCATTGTGATCTCTAGTAACGTGCAGAACGTTTATATATTAATATTATTTTCTCCAATTTAAAAAAATGAGAGAAAAGATGGAAAGTACGGTAATAAAAAATCATGAACATATATGATTAGACGCATTCATAGATCAGTATTAAGATACTGTAAGATAGGTATGATAGCAGACATAATCAAATCCATATGCTCGACATTTCTGTAAATAGCTGTCTAATTAGTTAACTATTAGCGTAAATGCGATTGCGATGCAGAATGTAAGCCATAAGAGATAGAAAAGAAGAAAAAGTTAATAAGAGAATAAAATCATAATAAAAGGTTTTATGTATTTATATTTTCAGTGCGCGATAACGCAGATGTTTTTGCTTGAACTTTGATGAGAAAAGTTAGTTTATGTGCTCTCTCTCTCTCTCTCTCTCTCTCTCTCTCTCTCTCTCTCTCTCTCTCTCTCTACGAGTAAATAAATGTATGGGATCACGAAATAAGTTTGAAATGACGTGAAAAGGCAAGTTAGAGCCTGTCTCTCTTTCTCTCCTATTATTGTAACGATAGGTGAACTAACAAAAGTGGCAAACTATGACAGCACTACTATTAAAAGGCAACAGCACAGCAACACAAACACATACACACTGGAAAGCAAAATGCTTACGTGTCTGTGTGCAGCGTTACCCCCACTACCAAATTGGCTTCTTTTCAAATCTTCACAGATCGTAATCATATCAATAGAGGTTTGTTAGCCCTCACTCTTCCACACTTTCCAAATGAAATGTTATGAGAAAAACTGAGTGTTAGTGTGTGTGTCTGTGAGTGAGTGAGTGAGAGAGCGACAAAAAACAAGATTGTTTTACGAACCATTCATAGACGAAATCACTAGACTAGTGATTTTTTCGTTTCACTATAAATAAATGCTATGCAAATAAAAAAACATAATTGCAAAAAAACCAAACAATAATTGCTGTTCCGAAAAAAAACTTAAAGAATCAATTAGTTAACGATAAACGAAATTATATAAGCGATGGTTTAGTTGGGAGAAAACTCTGCGGATTCTAATCATCGCAACAAACACTCGCAGTATGTTTGGCCTACAAATCAAATGTTTGACATCACACACAACCCTGAGCTCTGCGAAATGAAAGGAAAAAAATGCTTATAAATAATTACTTTTGCAATTGTGTGGGCTATGAAATTGAAAAATTATTAATTTGAGCTTCTATTCTATAATAGTTATATGAAAATAATAATAATAGAAGTTCTGTTTTGATGCGACGCGTTGTTATTGTGTGCATTTGACGATTAGATTGCTTTTTTAATATACTGCGAGCTTTCTATTATAAGTTATAACTAATTTTTTCATTTTTGCTTCATTTCATTATTTTTTTGCTTTTCCGTTGCGCTTTAGGGTATTATAATTCATTTAATATATTATCAAATTAAAGCTGATTTAGGCTTTGAATTGATCTTCGATTTTTTTAAAAATAATTCAGCATTGCTTTATTATTAAAGCGATTATTATTTTTTATTATTATTACGTGAGAGAAAAATTGTTTTTCAACCAAACTAAAACGACTACATATTTTTTTATTAAAAAAATTAAATTAGATAATTATGTTTATATAATATAAGATTTGCACTCTAAAACAAACCTCTGCACTACTATTTCATATTAAAACCTTTTTCTCGCTCAAGGGATTCAATAAATGGCAATAATAAAATTGCAAAATAATAATAATAATGACTGGCTTTACAAATGGGTCTTTCGCTTTGGCGCACACATACGGCGTTTCGTTATTTACTGAGTGCCACTAAATTGAAATGAAAATACAGTAATGTTGTTGTCGTTTGCCGTCTGTCGTCTTAAGATATAATTAAGTTACTGTTTTGATATTTAGCATAGCATAGCACACTGTGCGCCACAACAACAACAATAAAAGAATTGAGTTTCTTTGTGCGCTGTGCTGTGCCATCAAAATTAAATTTCTCTTTTCATAGAATAGTTGTATAGTATTAACTACAGTACGATATCAAATCTCTCTCTCTCCTCTCGTGAGTTAGATTTATAAAAAATATTTTAATCATTACATTTACAATTGTTTGCTTAACTTTTTTTCTTATTATCCGAAATCTTTTAATCATTTCTAAATTAATTTTTCGTTGAGATTTACTGTACTTATAATATATACAGTAAAGTAATATATTTAGGTATACATTATAAACTTGGAGTAAAAAGTCGTTTCCATCAATAAAATGAAACTTTGATATTAAAAACGAGAATTTTTTAATATGAAAAATACTGCACAGCAGTATTGCCGTTATTATTCAAATTGAGTTATAATTTGGTTTCTATTTATACATTTCTTTCACTATCGCTATGAAAATGCGTTTCCATTTTATGGAATAAAATGTACTCAAAAACATTAATTTAATTTAAAATCTAATATTTAATATTTACATAATTCATTATAAATTAAATTATTATAGATTTAGAGCGAGAGAAAGGAAGAGAGCAGAGAGCAGAGAGAGAGAGAGAGAGAGAGAGAGAGAGAGAGAGGGGATAATATTTGCACGAATATGAAGCTAATCTATGCATAAATATAAAAATATAAAATTTAATATCTAATACAAGAGTATGTGCGAATGTTTTTTGTCAAAACAAATATTTAATATAAAACAAAAAAATTTTAATAATAAATATTGTTGTGCAGCGAAAATTGAATGGAATTTTGTCTCGCAAATTAAAATCATATGAAAAACAACTTTTTCCGCTTTAATATTGCGAAAAATTCAAACGGCATACTACGCTATAACACCTTTATTGCGTTATTAACTATTTAGTGTTCACTGTTATTAAAATCTAATTTTACGCAGTTTTGTTGTTTATTCAGATCTTGAAAGTAAAATATTAAACATCGCACAAACACACACATACATACATACACGTACACAGAAAGAAACAGAATAATAGGGAAGTGTATCGTAAATTGCGATATAAATAGTTGGTTAAACAGAGAAATAGTACACATAATCATACAAACGGTAATTTCAATGATACACATTCTTTATTCAAATAACTCATTGAATTCAATTCAATTCAATTCGTATTCAATTTATTACGTAACACATCCTATAATCATCATAATTATAATATTAAATTGAATAAAAATAAATCGTTAACATAAATACTGCAATTTTTGCAACATTTGTGCCCATTATTCAAATCAAATAAAATGAGAAAATAACTGAAAGCGCTTTTTATTTAATAGAATTGAGAACGAATACGTAAAAATATCTCTCAAACACTTATTTGCTTAGCTTTGTGTACACTAATGTTTGTGTTTTTTAATACACAAAACAAAACGTTATTTCCCGGAATAAAAAACAGCTAATATTTAACATTAGAACAAAATTCTATATACGCTTTTAATTTTATGAACGACTAAAAAATGTTTTTCACAATTTTCTTTAAATAATTACGTTTAAAAAATTGGAAACAACGCAAAAACTAAATAAATCTTTAAGAATCGGTGCGAATATACGCTTAAGCTTGTGTTTTAAATAAATTGCATTTATTTTCAGCGCATTTAATCTCCAAAAAAGTACTTATACTGTCTATCTACAGATTGTTTCACGAAAAAGTGAATGTGACGTCACAAAATTTACACTATTTTATGCTATAGTTTGTGACGTATTCATTCACTTTTTCGTGAAACAATCTGTATAACCAGCTCTCTATCTGTTTAGCAAACAATTCAATGGAAAGCGAAAAGAATTCTTGATTCACAACTCAGACCACACACACCTTAAGCATTCGCTCACGCAATATATGTTTACTATTAGCGTAAAAGAAAAGAATGAAAAAAACTTTTAGCAAAGAAAATAAGCGCATAAGAGTGAGAGATAGAACGCAGTTTAATAATATAAGCGATAGAATGGAACTTGTTTTGCCGGTTACGCCACTGACTGGCGAACGATGGAGAAAATGTAATCATTTCGTTTAAAGAGAGAGTGCTATGACATAATGAGAATGAAGAAAATTGGATCGTCATCGCAGTTATCGCTGCGAACGCAGTAATGCTGCGAACACTAAGCAACAGCAGTTCACCATAAATGACAATTTATTGTTGCATCCTTTGCCCAAATTAATTGTTATTCAAATATGCATTTTCATTTCATTTTCTGAACGAACCACACGTTATTAAACGAACGGAGAGATTATTAAAAGAGCACAACACAATGAGTTGAACATATTAAAGCTATGGGAGAGAGAGGGAGAGTGTGGGTGCGAGTGAGTGAGTGAGTGAGTGAGTGAGAGAGAAAGAACTTTTGTGTAATTGGATAACACTTCAAGTTTAGATCTATTTTTTTCTTAGAGTACGCTAACGCTAACTACAAAAATCATTTGCTGCATAGAATAGCTAGTTTATAGTATGCGTGTGTGCCTTATGCTTGTTAATGAAGTAACTCTTAGTTGGTTTACTGGTAGAAACAGAGGAGAGAGAGAGAGAGAGATAGGCATAGAGAGTAAGGGCCATATTCTTAATTGTTTATTTGCACAATGTCTCATTAACAGTGCTTCTGCAGCAGCGAAGCGTTAGTTACTCGTGTGTAAGATTTGCTGCGATGCTTCTCTAATGAGACACACATCCTCTCTCTTCTCTCTCTCTCTCTCTCTCTCTCTCTCCCTCTCTCCCTCCCTCCCTCTCTCTCTCTCTCTCTCTCTCTCTCTCTCTCTCTCTCTCTCTTCGTGTGTTTGATCCGCACTATACAACATAATTAGCCATTCAATTATTATTATTATTATTATTATTTCTCTTTCGTTATCTATTTTAAGAGCGAAAGATTGGAGAGGATTTTTGCCAAACGATTTGCAATTATAAATATAATAATTTACATATAGATGGATAATATTTGCTGTATTTTTATTTTATCATTATTTTTTCCAAAAAAAAAACGTTTTTCGTGTGGATATTTGACGTTAATTGTGCGCTTTATTATTAGGGATAATGTCGTGATATATACGTGCTTCGCTTTTATGCATAATTGCTAATTAGGAAATATTTTTTTAGTTCTTGTTTTCGGAAAAAAGCTGAATACTAGAGTTGGCTAACAGTATCGCTTATTATACTATTGTTTTCAAAATATATAAAAAGTAATTAAGCTTTTCTAATTAAAATAAGTATGAAATTTCTATTTTATTATTATAAACATATTTACCGTCATATGCGACACATTTTACTTGTTGTTTGATAAAATTGTTTGCCCACATATTCTGCTCATTATTATTTAATGAACCGATATTTTTCTATTCGCATATTAATTATAAATAATTGTTCCAATTCTTTCATTGTATACAAAAGTAATACACTACTAAACCATACTATATTTAAAATACAGTATTAATATTAGTTACCCAGACTCGGAAGCCATAGAGAGGGATTAGATCCAAAAAATCTCAATTTTTAGGAGTGGGAGCAAAAAAGTTTAAACGAAAATGTTTGGCTTTCGGAAACCCCTTCGCAAAACTCGACAAATTTAAACGACAATTTCTACAATTCTGTATTTTTCATGGGGGGTCAACTTTTCCAGATTTCTAGGGGACCATCACAGGGCAAGCACTCCCTCTGGATAACTATGGTAATAATATAAAACTATAACATATAACTATAAATCTAAAACAGTAAAACTAACTCAATTTTTTAGAGTTCATTTGTTACAATAAAAAATATTAAGTGCTAATAAGTGAATGAAATTTAAAAAAAAAATTATCTAATTTGATGATCTTGTAATTTTAATAATAATATTATTATTAAAACCTTTATTATAGGGAAATGTGTAAATGCTTTTAAACCCGCTTCGGACTATACATTTATCCCTATTATGGCACTATAAACGGCGGGTTTTATTTTAATAATATTCTCTTACATACAATAGGTAAGTATTATGAATAATTTATTCTAAATTACGAAAATTTAATATTTTTTTAATTAGAATTTGTTTGTCAGTCAACAATAATAATGAAAAAGTTGATTAAAAATTATTTAAACAGTAAAACGTTTGGAATTAATAATAATATTAATATTTTTCTTTCGTTATGGGAAAAAATTAATCATTTCGTTCCTCAGAAAAAACTATCCTCAAATCTATAAATACGTTGATGTGAAGTCATGCCATTCAAAGCCTTGAATCTCATTTAATTTTTCATGTTTCCTTTACGGAACATTTTTCATTAAAAAAATGTTTTTCTTGGAATCTATATATATATAATAATAATATATATAACATCTTTACACACACATACAGTGCATAAACCAAAAATTGCTTTTAATATTGATTAGTTTAGATTAAACTCAACATATTATTATTTATTATTAATATTAATAGAAAACTTTTAGCAAATTTGAGAATGATTTTCATTAAAAAAATTATAGCGCTTTAGTTGTTAAGCGAAAAAACTGAGATTTTAGGAATAACTAATTTATGAAAATTTATTTCACTTGATTTTCTTGTTTTTATTTTGTTTATTACTACATATTTACCAACTCATCAATTATTATTCATCTCAGCAAAAATTGAGTGACTTCTCTCCCGGTTTTTACAAATCAGTTTTTTTCCTCATCATTTGCTAACATTCAGCTTACAAAACAGTCAATTATTTGCTTATTCGCATACATATATTTTGAAAAAAAAGAAAATTAACCACTTTTTCAATTTAATGATTTTTATTTAATTACATTTTTGCATAACTTCTAAATTTAAAACTAAATGTTTAGTTTTTGGTTTCATAATACTAGAGGAAAACATCAATGTTAATACCTTAGAAGGAAATACGTGTATTAATGAAATGTCTCGAAAATTTGATGTAGAAATTTGTCAAATTTGTTAAAATTGCTTAAACGAAATAAAAGTTCCGGATATTTCCGAAAATAAGCTAAGATTTTATAATTGAAAAATATTCTGTTTTATTCTCAATTAATCTTTTATATATTATTCTAAATAATTAAGATTTGAATTTAATTAATAAATGAATATATATTTTTAAAATATTTGGATACTATATATAACTAGAGTTAAAGCCCGCCTACGGCGGGAAAAAAGCCGGTAACTTACATTACTCAACCCTCGGGTACTGCCAAAT
>JAQGAW010004193.1:0-11269 GCA_034698025.1 Phthiracarus crinitus | reverse complement strand
TTTCAATTTATTGAGTTATAATACATTATGTTTATTGTTATTGTAAATTATTTGGTTTTGATTACTTTTAAAGTTGTAATAAATATTTGCTTTAAAAATATATATTGACTTCAATAAAAAAGCACTTTCAAATAATAAAAATTGAAAATTTTCAATTGAAAGAGAAACCGCCAGTTTTTCGGAGGGAGTATTGTAATATGCAGATAACAATTTTATTAATAATTTTAAAAGGTTTTCCGTTATTTTAATAAGGATAAAACATCCTTTTTATCTTTTAAAATCCGTGATTATAAATGTATTAATTTGATAACTTTGTACATTAAAAAATTATTATAATGTAATTATTTAATTAAATTTATGTTAAGCATTGAATTATAGTGTTTGATTGTGAGACGAGGAGCAGATCATTTCAATATACAGTATTATATTTAGATTTTGTAGGAGAACGCGTGGACAAATTTTATTATTTTAGATAAATGATATATTGTACACTAAAAGCTATTTTAACTATATTATTGAGAATAAATCGAATAAATTGTATAATAATCTATTCGGAAAGTTTTTTACCTTCAAATATTAGAAATAACCGATTTTATAAAATATTTTTTAATTTCTTAATAAAATATATAAAGACAGATAATTTAGAAAAATTTTAATATAATACAAGAATGAACATACATAATTCGCTCACTTTTAACTAAAAATAATATTTATTAATATAATAAATTTACATATAATTTGGAAAAAAGTTTTGTTATACATAGTATAAATAAATATCTAAATTCTATAGTGAAAAATGCAACGCGGTTTGACTTTCTTATCGAAATCATAAATTCTAATCGCAAATAAATTAAACGGATTTTAGTTTTAATATTATATCTTTTAATTTGAATGTAATAATCATCCATTTATTTCAAAGCCAATTCAAAACTTATAATATTTTCCCATAAAACGGTTTGTTCGCGAATTAAATTTAAGCGTAACATCGTTTCGGTTTGATGATTGGGTATCGGTTTGAGTATCGGTTTGAGTATTGGTTTGTATCAGTTTGAGTTTCGGTTATTTTTCGATTCGGGTGTAATTCATTTAATAACTTAATATATGAAAATATCACTGAATTAGCTTTCGATTTGACTGGAGAATTTAGCTTATATTTTTTAAATAATGAAACTTTTTTTTGGATTTAGTAAACTTTAGTTTTGTCATTTTATTGAATAGTATAAAATGGATTAAATTTTTAAAAATGATCAAACATGTAATAAACAATAGGAGAAATTAAAAACGAGTGTGCTTATATGCTAATTGTTACGAATAATATAAAAAATGTTTACAAATTAATTTACCCATACATAATAGATTTTCCATATATTGTTGAAAACTATACTTAAAAGCAGTTATTCTAATTAATTTCATAATTTTTATAATTTTACTTTTAAAAATTAAAATTAATTTTTTCATTAATAAAGAAATTTTTAATAAATACCAAATAATTACCCAGTTAATGATTTTTGAAAAATTCGGATTTTTATAAATTTCAGAACTTTGATTATGTATTATTTATCAAAAAGTTAAACACTTAAAGATAAACATCAATCGAAAGTATGGTCAATTGGTAACGATATTTGCGTTGAGAAAGTTGTACAACTTATTATATATTTATCTAAGACAAATCTAAATAAATAATTAATTGCATACGCATCAGAATATACCGATATTTGACTCGAAAACAGTCATGCAAATGCAATTATTATTAGAAAAATGGAATAAGAATATACGATAACAGTCTACAATCTCTCAGATCAAAACGAAGCAATAGTAAATAAAAATGAAAGGAAAATTGCAGAACTTCTAAATATTAAGTTTATAAAATTGATTTACGGTACACAAGTCGACGAAACGGATTGCATTGCCAGGAGTTTAGGGTTTGTTTATGATACTTTGACTAATTGGGATATTAATTGGTGATATTAATTTGTGATATTAATTGGTGTATTAAATAGTTATTTAAAAGAAATAGTAAAATATTTTTATATTAAAATGTCATACTTATAAATTTAAAAACACTAACTATATTATAATACTTTTATAATACTTAAATATTATAACCATATCAATTTACATAACATACATACATACATAACCATAACAACATACAAAAGTATCAAACATGTCACACATACCGGTGACCACTAAATCGGCCCCGAAAAAAACCAAAATTTTTTTACCCCAACAATATAAATATTACACTTAACAGAACTAAATTTAATTTTTTAAAAACATTTCTCGAACATTCCATGCTTCCGGTTTACAAAAAGTTAGCGCGTAATTTAGTGACCACCAAATTTGTCCCCAAAAAATTTCGCTCGTAACAATTTTTCCCATTTCCCCCTCACTTGTACTACTATGGTCTACACTATATGTGAAATCCAGAAATGGGTAGGATATTGGTGACTACTAAATCGATCGCCAAAAAATTTCTCTCGTATCGATATTTCCCATTTTTTCCACACTTATACATACAATAACGGTCTGCATTATGTGAAATCCAGATATCGACCGGTTATCTGTGACCACTAAAACTGTCTCCAAAATATTTCTAGACATGTTTATTTCTTACCTGTTTTTTAATTTTTTATTCAATATAATTTTTTTCAACAATGAATTTTCAATAATGAACATTAATTTCACTAATTATGTTTTCCAAAAAAAATTACAAAAATGAATATTACCGATTAAACTTTTTTAAAAAAGACTCCTATATTCAATATAGACTCATCTTCAAAAAAGACCCCTACGATCAAAAATACCTTAATAAACATAAAGAAAAAATCCCTTAATAAATATAGAGAACGTTCCACAGATAGACACATAGACATTGCAAATCCAATCAATAGCTCCTTTGGACAAAGTGAGCTAAAAATTGTGATTTTTTTTGTAAAAATGTGTGCAAGTTTTTAAAATTATAAATGCTATTTATAAGTGCTATTTTGGTTGTTTATTAATGCTAAATGCTATAATATTACGGGATTTTGTCTCTAAAACAGTATCATTTATATTAAATGAATTTATAACATTTGGTTAAGCATTGAACATATTTTCCATAACACATATATTCATCTCATTTTAATATTCAGAAAATTTTATTCGAAGTTAATTAAAATGATTTACAGTAAAAACACTAAAAGTATATAAATATAGATCGAACGATAACGTTTGAACCAATCTATTATATCATGTATTAAGAGATAAATAAATAAAAACAAACACGAAAACCGAAAACTGGTGTATTTATTGGTCGTCTTTGTCTTTGGCTCCGTGTTTGAGAATACGTGTGAACTCAATGTAATCAAACATTCCATTCTTATCGATCGGCGCTTCGCGATACATGTCATCCACCTTTTAGTAAATTTATAATTATTAAAAATATATAATTTGTATTTATTATATTTACGTCTTCGTCGCTAAAACGTTCGCCAATAGTGGTTAACAATTCTCTGAGCCTTTCCTCGTGAATGACACCAGAATTGTCTTCATCGAAACAATTGAACGCATTTTTGATGACATCTTCGGGATCAGTTCCCTGAAGTCGTTCACCAAATAGTGTCAAAAACATCGTGAAATTGATAGGACCTGGAGCTTCATTCATCATACCTTCCAGAAAGTTTTCTTCTGGATTCTTACCCAATGACGCCAACATGTCGTGCAGATCTTCTTTATCTATGAATCCATCTCTGTTTTGATCGATCATATTAAATGCTTCCTTAAATTCTTGAATTTGTGCCTAAATTCGTGATTCAATCGTAATTTAATTAACAGTATTTAACGTTAGTATTGAATGAATTACTAATTACTTGATCAAACATAGCGAACACGTTAGACGTGGCTCTCTGTGCCCTCTTCTTCGTGGCCGCTCTTCCCTTAGTTTTGCGCGCAGACATCATTGATGATGAAGATAACGGTTTATCCTTAATGTCACCCAGGATTGAATCAAACGCTACGACACTCAACCTAACGATGTATGTGTTGTTATACGATATTAACCGTACGTAAGCGTAAACGTTATGCTGCGCTCTATAACGTATAACGTGTATATCATACGAATCAGTCCACCAGTATTTCTGTGGCGATTTCAATATTATTGCTGATAAATCAAATAGAAAATTAAATTCAATTAATACAGTTATATTGGTGTCACAGACACACCCAATACTTACAATTACGTTAATGTCAAATACAACAGGATGTTAACACATACTTTAATATGTTTTGCGAAACAATTCGTTTAAATGCTATTTTACAGAAAGTATGTTTTATAATAGTGTTAGCGATAACTTGTTTTAATCAGTGTTTCTCAAACTATTTTCAAAAGCCTCCAATAATTCATTGTTTATGCGAACAAAA
This sequence comes from Phthiracarus crinitus, assembly GCA_034698025.1. Lineage (NCBI taxonomy): Eukaryota > Metazoa > Arthropoda > Arachnida > Sarcoptiformes > Phthiracaridae > Phthiracarus > Phthiracarus crinitus. The sequence goes on along the minus strand of JAQGAW010004193.1, from coordinate 6,868 downwards.
TAAGTGTCCGATAGTAAGCCATCCATAAAACGAATACAATTTAAATCTTCTCAATATTTTGTAGTAATAAAAATAAATTTGAGCATTGAGTATCATTTGAAATAAATTTAATAGTGGCTCAAATATATTAATATTATAATAGTTTGTCAAATTTATCTTAGAGTAAATATTTATTAATAAAAACTGAATATATTTTTTAATTAATTATCGGTTTATTCAAAAATATGTAACAAAACAAGTTGATCTAAAAAACCAAAAATTAATTATTGTCCTTAAAAAGTTTAATATATTTTAATATAGGTAATTGGATTTTTTCCAATCAGATTAAGTATCTAATATCTTATTTGTAGGGGAAGTCGAAAATCGAGAAGGCAAATATCGTGAAATAAATGAGACGAACTATACTATAGAATAATACCACAGAATAATAACTAACAAATACGAATTTATATTAAAAACAAGCGCTCATTATATTAGGGAATATCGATAAGTGTACACAGTTATCATTTATGGTACGGTATTGTTTGTAAACTGAAACCAAACTACTCAATTCCATCGGGTATTCATAAGTGCTGCGACTGTCGTTATTATTTGTGACAAATTACGTGACTATACAGTACAATAGTAGGTAAAGCGCATTGTTTCTACGCTCATATCCAACTCAATTGATTTTCCTCACTCAAACTGATCATTATTCTAAAAGTAGAGCTGAACTCACACACACTCACATACACATAATGTACACATACGCTTACACACACACACACACAGTAATTGAAAGTTTTCAATCCCCATTGTGGATGATTATTACGCCATTATCTCTAAGGGTAGAGATAATGCTCACAAACTGCATCAGTTTTACTCATTTAAAGAGAGTTTCAATGGACTCTCTCTTGAGGCTAAATTGATTTTGAAATTGATGGCCTTTACCTCTAATATGCAGTTCACTATAATAAATTAATGTTGAATATACTTTTGTGATCGAATTCTATATTATTTTGCTTTTCGATTTGGTTTGAATTTTATTTGGCAGTCAAATAATGGTTTATTAATATTTTGAAATGATTATCAAAACCTTTTCAAAGGACTTTGAAAGTATACGGAAATTGTTGAAATCAAACGATTTTTTTCTTTAAAAATTTTCTCAATTAATCTTAAAATTTTTAAAAATTCAAAAATTTACTTTGCATATTTGTTGGTAAAATTTATATATTTTACTAAAAACGCCTTTAAAGTGTATTAAACGTTATACAAGAATTAAAATTATTTACTGCAGTTAATTAATTAGAAATTCTTGAATCGTTGAAGTTTAGCTGTCCTTATTTTAAACTTCAATTTTTGCATTTTTAAGTTTTACTGTATTTGAGAAACAGAAACAGAATCGAAAAATTGAATGGAAATCATAAAGTATTTTAACCTTTGTTGGCAGAGTTCCATAGTTTACAATAAAACTATTTACGATTCTTATGCGTGATTTAATCAAAATTCGAATTTAAATAACTTAATATTTCTTAGTCTGCAATCTTAGACTGTTATCATTTAATTCCTTAGTTAGCATTTCTAATGAATTCTTTATTGCATTTTTAAACAAATTTTTCGCCAATGAGATCACAACAGTTGTCAATCTAGTTGTGTCATAATTTCCATGTGTCATTAATAAAAAGAAAATTAACGTTTAGGAGTTTTTTCTCATAAAATAAAAGTGTATGGGTTTATGATCCACAGATTTGTTATCTCAAAAAAACTTCAAAATAGTGTTAAAGTATCGAACGTAATGCTGGATTACGTTTCAAACTGTCATTCGCGTTACTAATGTCGAAAACGAGAAGAAAAAGAGAGAAAAGGTAGAGATTACTTATTTTGTTCATTTTAACTAATCGATCGTTTGACTGGTTATGGCATTAGTTTTGGTGCGGAAATTTGAAGGTAAGTTGATATTACAACTCGTCATTGGCTCACTTCCGTCGTTTCTAATTAGATGCGAACCATTTATTTGTAACAACCATTCGGAATGCGCTAACTATTGAATTTCACGACGCATTTTGCTGTGTACTGTACAACACTATTATATTTTGTTTTTCCCTAATTTTTCTGTTTGATTTGCTGTTCAAAACAATGAATAACAAGAAAAATTTACTAAATAATTATGTCGATTAGCAGCAGCTATAGATTTTTATCGTCATTTACACAAATTTATTTGAATGAATTTTTCTTTTTTCCGAAATTTTTTATAAATAATTAGAATAAGTTTTGATTCATTTTCTTAAATTTCAATGTCATGTTCGCTTGAAAAGTTTTACTGTAAAGTAAAAACGATAAGCTATTACTCTAAAATTTTAAGAAAAAAATACTGTATACATAACTTTAGTATTTTACGTGTTCGTTGAAATAGTTATATAAATTATACCTGAAAATCCGAAAATATATTGTTTCGCACAACCGTTTTATTTGTCTGCACTTGAAATGCTTTTTTAAACACGTTAAATAAATCTTATTGCGATAACTTAAGCGCTTCGTAGCAAACTATGCTTAATTTAGCGATAAATTAATTCAATGATTGAAACTATACCGACTTGAAGGCCCATTTAACCGCTTATTAAAGAGTCTCGTTGTAAAATAGAGAGATAAAGGAACTTTTTTTTGACTACACCGCAGATATTAGCTGCGCGCATAGCAGCCAAAAATTCTTTCTAATCTCAGATAATGATCAGTAGTATTCTTAAAGTATTCGAGCTTAGGATATAAGCTGTATGTGTGTGTATGTGTGTATGTGTGTATGTCACACATACCGTACTCCACTTATATCGTACTCTTGCGTTGTAAAGTAGCCGCAAATTTTTTAGCTAAAAATGCAACTGAAGTTTTGTTGTATTTTTAACATTATTTCCTAACATAGAATATGAACATATCATAAGCATTTGCTAAACTGTCATAGTTTTACTGTTCTAATCTAACCGTTTTTAAATGATTGAAATATTTTTGTTTGAAACTCAAATTACTCGTTTACTACCCCTTTAACCTTAGACCCCTTTATCGCATTTTCAAAATTCAAATGAAATTACTTCACATAAATTTAATATTATCGATCAAAATTGTTTTTGTTTTGCACATTTTAAACAAATATAAATCATCATAAAACATATGGTTTATAACATTATTAGAATTGATAAGAAAGTGGCGTTACAGTGATGTCTGCAAAGTGAGATATAGAGAACAGAATTGGTAACGCAAGTTGCGCTGTACTGTAATGTACTGTAATGTAATGTACAGTACGCACCATTCGTAGAATCGCACAGTCGTCGAATCAGTGGAACCCTTGCGACGCAAACTTGCATTTTACAACGCAGCTGTGCTGTTGACATTTTGCTCTCTAACTGTCGCGCATTGTGGTATGTTATGGCTGTTCAGCGTTTGTGAACGCGAACAAAGATGTTCTTTTCACTGCACTAATACTAAGCCAGCCCTGAAAAATCTTAAGAAAACTGTGGGACTTTCTTATAAGAAAATCGCTTCTCATTTCTGGTGATGGTATGGTATGGTGAGCGTCATTAGTGACGAACAAGTATTTTTTAAAAGTAGTAACAAAACAAATACAAAGAACGCGCTCAACACAGCATATTCAATACAGCAAATATTTTACTTCTATAAGTACAATGAGTTTTATTGAATTTATTATTCCTATCATAAATTGTTTTTCTTCGTTTTTTTAAGAAATTCTTTAAGTAAGCGTTTAGAGTTAGCGCTACTTTATTTTATTCACAAAGTAAATAATTTTGCTTTGCGGATGGAATGACAAATTATTTATTGAATAAAAAATTAAAAATGGATTAATTGAAATAATTTCAAATTATGATCAGCAAATAAATCAAATATGATTGAGTGTGTGACTTAATAAAACTGAGCGCAGCTATTAATAAAGATGCTATAGGTTTGAGTTTCGTCACACCAAACCTAATCGCTAATTTAAAACTCGAACCTGGAAACCAGAGCATCTTTCTGTATAATTATAGAATAGAAATAGTTATAAATTTCTAAACTAAACAATGGTTTAAATATATAAACGATGACATAATTGCGAACATTCACTTATAATTAGATGCTGGGGATTATTATCGGGAAAAACACTTAAATATGATGTGATGCCATCTTACATACAGGTGGTTATACTATATTGTTTATAACTTTGTTTTATTAAAATGCATTAGTGTGTAATTTAATATTCACGATGAACTTTGCTAAACAAAACTCTAAAGTTTTTTTATTGAAAACTAAAGTTATTTTACTCTCATCTATTTATAGAATTTTTATTTATGATTAAAAATAGCACATACAGGTTGAACGATTTAAATTAACTTTAAAATCATGGATCAAACAATTTTATCAGAATTAAACCGGGAATCAAATGATAGCGCAAACTGAAGAAAGAACCCTATAGTCGTCTTTCGTGCAATTAATGCATTATAGTAGATAATGGATATACCATACCGTACCGCACAATACATAGAGTAAATGGATCAGTACTATTAATGCATAATTTCTCGTTTGCGTGCAGTAGTGTTGTGTTGTACACCTCAGACCACCCAATGATTGCAGTGATACCCATAACTCAACTCAAAAAATCACAATTGTTTTTGCCGATAAAAACATGTCAACAAAATATCGTAAACTTTTTCTGGTGACAAACTATCATACATATCAAAGTTTGTGGTGAACGTAAGGTAAAGGGTTTCTCACCATTTTTCTACCGAATAAGCATAAGCATAAACAAGTTCAGAACAGTTGCACATGTCTATTCTAATGCTGATCAAAATACACTTACAAGCGATATGACAAGTCTTCTATTTTGCAGGACAATAAAGGGAACAGTGATGTGTATGTACACGATCACCGAAAATGATCTTAGACTGATATGAATGCCTCAGTGAATGTTGATAAATCGCCTCAAAGTTGTCCTTCTGTTTGAACACATTTGGGCTCTCATTCTTTCAATGAGAGCATAATACTCTGGCTTTCGAAAGTGTATCGAAGTGTATGATTCAGTTTGTACTGTACATGCAATAATCAATGTAGTGGTAAGCTATGAATTATATTACTATTGCTAATGAGAACATTTTATTTCATTACGCGAATATAACAAAAAATATTGAACGCATTGTTAAAACTATTGTGCGCTATTCTATTAAATTCGCATACTATATAACACCAATTTTTAGTAACCTAACGTGAATCGAAATATAACTGACATCTTAATTTCTATAGGGTAAAGCATAGCTCCGCCCACACCCGCGGCTGACGTTCACGTTCTGTCTTACCGTAGAGGAGATAGTGAATCAATGGTTTTTTACTTCCAGATTGTGTTTAGTTTAAAACTTCGATTTTACGTGTGTATCTGTTATATTACTTGAAGAAAAAAATATAAACATTTTAAAGTTTCGAAATGCAATTAAATAATGTTTACTAATTCAGTAAAGATTGAATCACAAGCTTAATTAAAAAAGCTGTAATATTTGATGCACAATAGCATCAGTGATGCTATACAATGCTCTGCCACTAAACAACATTTATTGTTGTGCGTCACCCTTTTCTTGTGCCAAAGTAAGGTAAGATTTTAATTCATTGGACTTTTTCTATAATAATTGTAAATCATAAATATGTATTTTAATTACTTAAGTTCGAATTTTTTTCGATTTTTAAAAATAATTTACAAAAATTGATTTCATAAATATTTGAGGATCAAATATATAGTTCACTATAATTTGATTTAGATATCCAAAGCAATACTAAATTAATAAATAATCGGGTTGTGGTTTTCAAGCAGATCACTGAAAAATTAAAAACGACTCGTGACATCATATATATTTTAGAATAACTTTTATAAATACTTCATAATAACTAATAATTCTTCATAGTATTTTTGTTTGTAAGATTAGTGACAAAGTGTGCCAAAGATAATTTAGCCTAAAATAGTCTAAAATAAGTTTTACAAAGTGAAGAAAATTTCTGCCAATTATGTATTTTGTACTTTAATAATTATATTCCATATAATGTTATATTGTCGAGTAAAATTAATTTTATTTTATTATGTATTTTGTATTTATTTAATTGGAAGGTATTTTGGAATATCAAATCTTTTCCATTATTATTTTTTAATGATTCCTAGAATTTTGAAAAATGTCTGTATTTAGAGTCAAGTAAACGTAATACCTTTAACTAAATATATAAAACCTTCAACAAAACTTGTATTCTAATTTTTAAAAATATATTTACGGATAAGCCTAATCAATTTTAATATTCAGAAAAATGTATGGAGTTCTTATAAGAATTAATACTATTTTGGATTTACCAATATTTACTACCAAAATATAATTTATCATATTTATTTCTTGCATTTGTCTGGTTTTTGTTCCATATGGTTATTTGAAAGTTTAATCTCACATAATATTTTGAAAAAACTTAATATTTTAATAAAAAGAGAAAATTCAAAAATTTTCTGGAAAATATTGTTTAAATTCAATGAGTAATTCGGAAATTTAAAATTTTTGAAAAAGCTAGAAACCAACCCCAGATCATTGAAGAATTAGCTATAACTTACTTCAAATTAAGATTGTAGACTTTACACTTTAAAATAAATATTATCTGTCAAAATAAAAATATATTTTACTGCAGGAAAATTATATATCATTATCTTTATTATCACACTTTAAAACAAAATAACTAAAAATTGATTAAAATTTACGGGTTGTCCGATTTATCGACCTATTTAATAATTTCAATTTTCCGGAATCGTTCCACTCATATATATATATATATACAGTATATATAAGGTGCCAGTCTGAGTGTCTGTATGACTAAAAGAAGTGTTTTTGAA
>JAQGAW010004192.1:0-11273 GCA_034698025.1 Phthiracarus crinitus | reverse complement strand
GTGTATTTACTACTAATATTTTTCTAAGTTACCTTAAGTGTAGATTTTTTTAACTTAATAAAAACATTAAAGTTAGTGTGAATCATAGACGTATTAATAGTTTTTTTGTCCAAAATAGTTATGTCATTGTAATAATAATTATTTAATAATCAAATAACGTTATGATTTTGAGTTTAACTGAATTGAACCGATTTATTATATTACGATCGTTTTGACATTAAATCGATTAATAGATTTTAAAAATATACTGAGTATTAACAATTAATAAATACAACTTTTATTTTCTGTTAGTGCTATTCAATTATTTCAATATTTGGATAATATTTTGAAATAAGTATAATGCACTGTTTATTGAAAATAAAGTGAAATACTATCATATATAACTTACTGTATTGATTGAATCATAGATTAATTAAATATATTTCTGGTTAATTTATTAATTATCGTTTAATTTCAAATATAATTACGAAATTAATTAAATAAATTCTAAATTATAGTTAAATATTTTATTATTTCTAATCAAAATTATTAAGATAATGGAGAGTAAGTAAATAATAATGTTTTCAATGAGAATTTATCGGTAATTATTTGCAAATATTTTTAGATCGAAGAGGAATCTCATTGATTATAAATAACAATGAGTTTCCGGTCAATGTTCCGGACAGACTCGCGAAAGTGTTTATAAATTTTAACTATAAAGTTGTTATGAAGCAAAACCTCAATTCTGAAGAAACTGATTACGTGTTAAAAGAAGTGCGCAAAATGGTGAGCGCTGATCACGACTCGCTAATCGTGGTAATTGGTTCGCACGGCGATGAACTGGATTGCAAAGCGGAAAAGGATATCCTAAAAGATAAAGGATTTATTGAGCTGAAGCGCCACGTAATCGATATGTTTAATAACGAAAACTGCCCGAAACTCAGTAATGCGGTCAAGCTGTTCATTATTGATTGTTGTAGAGGTAATTGTTGGAAATCGAATAAATATTGTTGGTTTAAATTTGAAATAAATTGATGTTATCATAGGTCCTCAAGAATATCGCCGCTTCGATATGTCACGCATTGGTATTCGTAATCGATTTTTAAAAGCTAAACCAGCGGCCGGTAATGCGACGGAACCTCCGGTACAGAAGAGAGTGCAGATGTACACGAAAACGGTTGTGATTAATGCGGTGAAGAGTGGGTTCGGTTCGGGAAATATCAATAACGGTTTGATTCTAATGCTTGAATTGGATAATTGCTTGAAACTTTACGCTGATAGCCATTCAATTGATGAGATCAATGAATTGGTATTTAGCTTTAAATAGTTTCTGTTGAAATAAATTTTTATTACTTTGTTTTTTATTGAACTCTTAAAGTTGGACTTTGTTGTGCAACATTTCGATATCGAAAAGTTTCGCGAACTGATTCAAGTGATTAAATTGGACACAAATGAAGACGAAACTGATAATAACGTCACGGATGACGATATAGAGTCGGAAACAGACAGTGATTCTGTAACTGATTTTGATTCGAATTCGAGCATAATATCAGTTAACAGTTATGTGCCAGAATTGTTGGCTGGAAGTCCTAAGGAAGAGATATGTGTAATTATTGGTGATTATTGTGACATTTTGGGCAAACGATTGATTGAGTTATTAAGACATAGAATTCCATTGATTGTAATAACATTAACTGAAGTCGAATATACTTTATTTAAAAGTTTTATCTTTTATGTTAATTCTCCAAATGAGACTGATTTTAGCCAATTCATTAGAAAAATTAAAGGAAATGATCGCTTCGATAACATCATTGAAACAGTATTGATTCAAATTCAACTTATGATGCTTTATTTTATCGATATTTTCGATAATTTTGTGAAAAATCGAAAATTACTTGTTTCTGAAGAAACATTGCAACAATTACGGACAATAATAATGGATTGGAATAAAGGTATTTGTAATTATTTAAATCTGAACTGATAATAAGAATAGAATAGAAATATGCAAAATTTATTCATCAAAATAGAATTTAAAGCAAAATAGATAATGAACATTCTTTATGAGCTAACTTTGTATCATATATTTAAATAATTCAATATAAGCAAAAGATTTTAGTATACTTAAAATCATTGGCATTTTTTAGCTCGCTTTCTCAGAGAGAAGCAGAGCTTATGGATTTGACCATGTCTGTCTGTCTGTCTGTCTATTGTAGTGTTCGCAGTCTGTCTGTCTGTGTCCGTGGCTAAACATGTTCGACCTCCGGCTTTTGTTTGTTTTGTATATTTAAAGGTTATTATATTAAAGAAAGCGAGCTCTCTGTGAATGTGTCGTTCTTGTTTGTTTCTATTATTAACCAAATAAAATAATTTTTTAAGAAAAGTAAATTTTTCATTTATAAGTCATTGTTATAATTAGTAACAAAGTTTGGATAAAATTTAATTTAATAAATTAACTAATTTGTATATTTTAACACTATTAAAATCTTTTATTTAATTTAAGAACTGATGGACGAGTATTGGAGGCAATATTATACTTCGTTTGAACCCGAGAATATCGTGGAACCTATGATAGAACCTGAGGTTGTCGTGGATCCTATTTTAGGACTCGTGAATTTAGTGAATCGTATTTCTTAAAATTAAATTTGCTTTTTTTGTCAGATAATAATAAAGTGTTAAAATTGTAAAATTGATTAATTCAAAAATGTCTGAAATAAAAATTAATTAAAATTCCGTTCTTAATAATAATTGAATAAATAGTCTTTGCAAACATTTCCATTTAGTTATTTACTCATGTCAGTCATGACAAACGGTTTCTAATTAATTAATTGAAAAACGTTTAATAACAAAGAATATTTTAATCCAATTCAACAAAAATCATATCATTGAAACACTACTAATATTAAATAATATTAAGATATTCAATATTAATTATGCCGAGTAAGTCATTATTAGTATTTGTACTACACTTTTATTAAATCGTTTTTAATAAACGACAATTTTAGAACGAAGAGGCATTGCATTGATTAACTAACGATACATGGATATATATCCGAATACAAAAAACTCGAAAATAATCTTTAAAAATACGATTATCGCATAATAGTGAAAAAAATCTGAAATCGACTCAAATGATTCGAGTGATTAAGAGAACGCGAAAGAAATTTAACGCTTATTAAGACTCAGTTATGATTTTGATAAGCTTTAATTCGAAGTGGAAAGAAAGCAAATGATATTTGAGAAGAATATTTACTTTAAAACCCATCGATTAATTTGGCAAAAGAGGTGATTAATATGTTTAATAATAAGAATTGTCGTAAACTAAGCAAAGCATTGAAATTGTTTATCATTGATTGCGGCATAGGTTTTAATGAACAGATTTTTCAATTAAAAATTTAATGCATTATGTTTAATTTTAAAAAATTCATATAAAATAAAGCCAAACATATCATTAGGAAATATTGAAGTGTTTCAAATTAGACTAGAAAACGGGCCCCCGATTTGTCGGGTCCCCGCGGGCCCCCGACAGTTGTCCTCGGGCAAGGCTGGGCTCGGGCCTGATAATAAAAAATACTTTCCGGGCCGGGCTTTGAAGTTTCTCTAATTTCTATGGAAAATTCTTTTTTTATATATTTTAGAAATCGAAAAAAATTCAAAATGTAACGTTTTCGTTTAATAATTATTAAATTAATATAATAAGTTGACTAAAACTCAAGCAAAACCTGTTTAAGTGGATGATCAATCGGTTTAAGTTCATATTTCGAAGATTTTTAAATAAAACAATTTTGATCGTAATTAATTGAATCGGGCCTGATCGGGCCGGTCTTTTCACTTTAAAAAATAATAGGGCTCGGGCCGGGCCCATTTTTAAACAATCGGGCTTATGCAGGGCTCGGGCCTAAAAATTTTAACGATTTACTACTCTATTTCAAATAAAGAAGTAATCGAACAAAGATTGAGGTCAATGTTAAAGCGATAATAACTTAAAGAGAGATTAACTTATTAAGATTAACATTTACTGCACACTTCACTTCACACTTCTATGAATAGTTTACAATATTTAGCATTTATCTACAGTTCAGCAAATAAAATAGCGCTGCTTTGTTCAGTATAATTTTAGATTTTAGTTAACTTAGAATATAGAAGTTATTTGCAAAATTTTCCTCATACAGGAGAGTGCAATATTAAGAAATATTTACAAAATATTTTGCATTTATAATATTTAATATTTATGAAAAAAGTGCGTATTTTAATGTATAATAAAGTTTTAAAAATGTGTTCAAAAGCAAATTTTAGTAGAGATAGTTTTGATAGATTTGGTGACGATTTGTGTGAATTAATATTACATTATTTACCGATTAGTGATTGTTTTCGTTTACAATGCGTTAACAAACAATTCAATACTAAAATATTTAATAAACAAACAAAATTTGCGTTATCTACAAGACCTATGAAGGAACACAATATTAAAAATTTATATATTAATCAATTATTTGTTTACGAAACAGAAAATGCATTAAAGTCTACGATAAATATTGAATCATTAAAATATGTGATGAATAAGTTTATAAATATTAAATATTTAATTATTGAAAGCGATTGTATGAGCGATGAAATTATTCATATATTAAGTAATAGATGTCATCATTTGAAATATTTCGAAATCTATAATCTTTCAAACGTATCACTCGATTGTTGGAAACGTTTTGCTAAAAAAAGTCTAAAAATGTTGGAAAAGCTCAGAATTCATGGATTAGCTATTGATTTAGATTTATTTCCAAAAATAATACATTTATGTCCTAATCTTAAAGCAATTCATTGCATTTCGGAAAATAAAGAATATTTTGATCGATGTTTTACTGAAAATTCGATTATTACCACTAATATTAATAATATCGGTATTTATCTTTTAAGAAATGAAGGATTTATAATATTTGCCAATCGTTTTAAATATCAATTGAAATCATTTGGTGTTATGATTGAAAAAGGTTTAGATTTAGATTTATTAAAATACTTGGCAACATTTGAAAATCTTGAAAGACTTTGCTGTATTTTCGAATGGAATCATGAATCTCATCGTAAATTTGCTGTGTTTTCAAACTCTTATAACGAGTTAATAAAACTGATTGGTTTGAAATGTTTGAGTTTAAAAGTGCTCAACATTTTGAATTTGAATTTATCGTTAAGTGACGCGTTTAATAAAGGCTTTAATTCAGTTAAAACATTAGTAGTAACCGTTCGAAATGAATTCAATAATTTTGAATTTTTGAAAAATATCGTTAGTTTAATGCATTTGAATGTATATTTCGATGGCAATGGAAGAGAATTCGAAAATATTCACTTATATTTGCCACAATTAAAGTCTATTGACATATGTATTATTAATGATATTATTGAAAATCAAATCGATGTTTCTAATAAACATATAGAAAAGTTGACAAATTTAATTAATCTGAAAATTTCAAGTCTTTGTCGGCATGAATACAGTATATCTGGAATCACAACCGATAATATTATTACATTTATTGAAAATAGTTTAAGCATTAGAAGAATCGGATTTTACTCAATTAAAGCGAATATTGATAAAACTATAATTGAAGAGTATATTCAGTCGAATAATAGAAAAATAATTTTCAAGTTTTTAATATGAATTATTGATAATATTTATGAAAGCATTTAATTATTAACTCGCTTTATATAAAATTCTTAATTCTCGCATTATATTATTCTTAATTCTGAAAATTACATTACCATTGCCTTTTGAATAAATATTATAAAATCTATTTTATTTTACTTAGAATTATTAAAATTATTTATAAGATGAACAAAAATTATATGATTTATTGTTTTTTATTATTATTATTTCGTACGCCACTAACATGGTTTGAGATGAAGATCGAAGAAGGATTGAGTTTAACGCGAAAGCGATAAAAAATTAACAAGAGATTAACTTAATAAATGCACTTTTCATTCATTATGAAACGTTTCTATATTTAAATAGTAATGCTGTAATGAAAGCGATAATTGGATCAATTTTTGTTTTAGAATTACAGTTGAATTATATTCAATAAAATAAAGTAAGCAGCGAATGAAGAGAAAGGGTTACCAAAGCTTACTAAATTTATAATAGCAGTCAGATATTATAACCTTTTAGATCTTATTTTTCTTAAACTAGAATACATAAAATTAAATGTTAATAATCTTTATCGATCAATACGCAGATTTAACAATAAATTTTATTTAAAAGCAAATTAAATTTCTATTATGAAAAAAATGATTGCTTAATTCCAAGCATTGTGAATATAAGACTAAACAATAAAAAAGTTAAAATTCGGTCAAAATTAAAATAAGCAAAACTAGATAGTGGTTCACATAATCCGTTTTTACGGTTTCGTTAATTACCGGCATTAAACTCGCAATGCGATTCATCACAATGTTCGTTTGGTCCACATTTATCAACTGTTATTGATATATGAAGACAATGGCTAATGGGAACGCAAATACCGTTTTGCGCCAATTTCTCACATAACCATTGTTGCAAAAACATCCCGAAAAACAATTTCTCACTTTACGCCATATATTCGTATTATTGCAGTGAGAATTAAAGTTCCGATAGTTCTCACAATTTAGTTGACACTTGTACCCGCAGTAGCGATAGTGTTCATTAATGTTGCACTCTATTATCATTAAAATGAGGCACGCCTAACCTTAACTCAAGCCAAACAGTCCTCAAAAATTTAAATAATTGATTTTCATAACTATTTTTCATATCAGCTATGACTGAAAAGTTAAGAAAAACATTTTGTATTTTAATGGCTTAAAGCCTATATTATTAATGTTTCATTTTATAGCAAAAACTATTAATGTTTTATTTATGATTAATGTTTTAAAACTTAATAACAGTTTTTATTCTCAGCGCAACTGTACTGAAGCTCTCAGCGATTAGGCTTCAGATTGCGTTTAACCGTCGAATAAATCGGTCGCATCTCATGTCAGCTCTGTTTAGAGTAATGAATAAGTAATATAGATTTTTAAATAAAATTGATTACAGTTTTGTAATTATTGTGAACGATTATTGAATTGAGTTTTATAAATAAAAGTGTTTATTAGACGAGACAAGTCTTCACTTATTTAATTAAAACTCTTCTGTCGATTTCACCATTAAAATTAGAGATACAGTAAATCTCATTTTTCTTCACAAAAGCGTGAGTGCGGTAAATGAAATTCGTTCCCGTTTTTACATCTCTTGCTTTTGAGTACTGATTCGTATCACCGCTTATTGGTCTCATCGGCACTTTTCAAAAATGTATAACATATAGCGTATGATAAGTTTGAAATTAATTAATTTTTATATTACTTGGACAGTTCTCCTTTAAAATACACAACCAATTTCTTCTATCCCTAACATAACCATCTTTGCACTCACAACCCCGCCAACAATACTGGCTTTCTCATTGCTGTTTCTCTTTCTCATCACATGTTGGCTCACATGTGTTCGTGCAGTTTGATTCCACTTGATTCTCATGCAATGTAATGGGCGTTGAACTATAAGCAGTCATGTTCTAATCGAGTACTAAATATATGGTATAAGCGCGACGTATTTCGCACGATACGTTTAATCGATAATCGTTTTGAATACTATCAACGGTTTATGATTTGCTTACAAACTGCGATATACTATTCGATTATCGATTATCGATTAAACGTATTGTGCAAAATACGTCGCGCTTATACCATAAATTTACTCCTCGATTGGAACATGACTGACTATAAGACAGAATTGTAAACTTGATTTTACTCACATTTAATTTGATTGAGAAAATAATCAAATTTAATGAATATTTGTGACGCTTTTCATTTAGATTTTTCATAATTTTTAATTTCTAACTCAATATAACAAATTTTAAAATTCGTTTTTTGTTATAAATTTAAATATTTCAAATACCGTTTGCATTGACAATCGATTGTGGCTGTAGTGTTGAATGTGTTGTAGAAGTCGTTGTCGTTGTGATGGAGTCTAAACTATTTGGTTGTTCAGTGAACTCCTCCTCAATTTCTGTTTCATTTTCGGAGATATTATTGCTTAAAATCTCTTCAAACTCAAATTCGGTTTCAGACAAACCAGTAGGCACAACATTACCGTAAACACAATCAAACTTTAAAATAATTATCACACTTTTTAATATTAGAAATAAACTTATATTAATTTTATCGAACATATTTGCTTTTTAAAACACCTTATCTTTTTATTTCAATTTACGGATATTTATTTTAAGAGTAAACTTTGAATTTTCAACTTTTCTTAAAATACAAATATCATTGTCTAAATATTAGATCAATTTTAAAGCATTCAATAACTTAAAAGTCGGTTAATTATATAATAAATTAATGAACTGATTAATACATACAGTCTCATCTTTGAATCTTCCGTAACGCATGTAAGACCTGTTTAGACATTAATGATTTTGATTTATCATTTACGCTTTTTAGATATATTGACATAAAGTGTCAGGCTTTGTAGGGCTTTGGCGTACATTTAAGAAAAATTTCGGCGGGCTTTCTTTGAAAAATTTTTGTCAGACTAATATAATTTCAAATTTATTGATATATTAATAAAGTTGTAAAATTTTGTTGTCTATTTATTTCACTCCATATACTATATTTTTAATGGAATAAGTGGTTATTAGGAATTTGAATTTTAAATACAACTTTTTATTAAATGATAAATATTTCTTTTTTATTTTATTTTATAACTCGATTTATTCATGGAGCCTACATCGGGCTCGGGCCTAAAATTATTCATGATTTCGTACTCTTAACTTGTAAATAATTTAGCATTTTTTGTAGTTACCGGTATCTTTTAAAATTTCACGTTAACTGTTTATCAATAAAAATTTATTATTATTTTATATTTAACATAATCTGATTTGAAGGTATGTTGTGATGGTACGTTTACTATGAAGTTTTACACGAAACAACTTTTTTTTAATAAAGTTCGTATTACTTGGTTTTGTTGTGATAACATTTTTTATTTTTATTTTTCACTTATATTAGTGTTTGAAGTTTGTACATAAATAAAACACGTCAGAAGAGAGCAATTAAAAGTTATTGACAATTTAATGATATTCAATGTCATAAATTAGTAAAAAAGAAATATTTATAATTTATACAAACCATGTATTTCGACTCTAAAACGTAAGCACGTTTAGTTAATTTGTGTCTGCTATGCGTTTTTTAAAAAGCATAGAAACTTCTGTACTGAAATTCAATAAAATTAATTAAATATTTAGTATTCAACAGATTATCTGTTATATGCAAATAAGTTTATTGCCTTCAGTTACTATAAGTTTAATGAAACTATTTATTTTTCTAGTAAGATTAAACTTTCAAAAAAATATTCTACAATTAATATTAAATATTAAAATAAAAATCATGTTTAAACTAATAGATATATTCTTAGGGATTTAAACATTTTATCTCAATAAAATTATAGAATTTAAAAAACATCAGAAATATTAATACAAGTAAGAGAATGAATACTCATAATGAGCTGACTTTGTATAAGAAACATAAACTAACTATATTTTGTAAATCTAAGCTTAATCTATAAGTTACTTTTTGAGAACTTTTTGCAAAAATGATAATATTATTTTCAACTCAAAATGCTTAAATATAATTACTTTATTCTAGTTTGTAGTGTAATTTGATTTAATTTTTTTAGTATTTATGATAGTCTGGATAAACGTAAAACCTTTTATGAAAAATTCAAAATTTTACACACCTAGAAAAATTTACAATATTATAGATAGCGAATTATGAATATTCATTCTCTTTCTTGTTTTCTGAATCTATACAAATAAAATGCCAAACTGCTGTATATTGGAAATTATTATTTACTATATTAGTTGTGATCGCTATTACTATTTTCGTTATTCATTTTCATTTTACTTTACTTAGTATTTTTTACGAAATATGAGGTAAAGAGTTTAAATAGCTTTAATATTGAAAGAGGTTTACTTCAATCAATATAGTATTTTAAAACTTTCTATCATTATTTCAGAGAAACCATTACGACAATCCATTCTCACAATCGCTTACAACAACTTTAATCACTCACTGATATATTTGTTCATTTATTTTATAAAACCTATGCCTAAATTTAAATACAAATTTTCTATTTAATTAAACAAACATATTTAAGATAAACAAAGTTGGATTTTATAGCAAACAATACAAAATATTAAAAAGTTTGTGCACATAAAAGTTGTATTAAACATAATTTTATTTATTGTTAAACTTATAACGCGCTAACAATAAACTATAGCTTAATGCACTTATTATGCTAATAAATATCTAGTATTGTTGTTCTATATTTGTATTAAATATACTTTGAATATATTAAAACAGTTATTTGTTTTTTAAATAAGATGTCAAACCATTTAATTGATTGCAAAATGATTATTACAATTGCTTTACTATTTCTTGTGAGTATTAATCAGTAAAAGATTAGTTACATTAATAACTAAACATATTTTTATTGTAAAAAATAAGCATTTATTTCAGTATTTAAATGCGATAATCAGTTGGATATCTGTTATCAAATGAAGATCCAAAAGAAAACAAGAATTGATTACGCGTTAACACTAAAATTAGATAATGATCTACAAGAACACTATATAATATTGAATGGCTATCGATGGCAGATATATAATTATATGAATGAGTTGCTAATTAATGAGACAAGTGGTGTCAAAAGTGATGAGACTATTGATACTGGTTTAGGCTTTTCTTATTACTACAAAAATCTAAATATTGGACTAAAGTGTTTCTATAAGGTTTGATTCAATGTCTAGTTTATTAACGATAGTTTATTTTAATTTAATTAGAATTATTTTAAAGTTCAATAGTAAACTGTTTAGTTGTGATCGAAAGCCATACTCTCGGCAATTGAATTGTGACGGAGATATCGATTTGAAACGATTTATTGCTTACAAACCGATGTCACACAGAAGTATTATAAAGATTAGAACGTTTTTCTTCGTCGAAAGAGACAATAAAAACAGCGTTAACCCACGAAAAGTATTGGTTACAAATTGGGAATTAAGTGTTCGGCCGCAATGTCGGCATAAAACTAGTGATCCAAATATCATAAAGATTTTATATACCATCGATGAATCGCTAGAAATAACGGGAATATTGTCACCGAGTTTTTAAGTTTCCCGAATTAGTTCTTAGGTTTTTGCGTAAACCATCTGTGATTTTTGTATTCGTGGCACTCGTAAATAATTTTTAAGCAT
>JAQGAW010004191.1:0-11273 GCA_034698025.1 Phthiracarus crinitus | reverse complement strand
TACTAGTGTTGTATAAATTGCAGAATTACAAACTTATTTTATTTTTATTTCTATTTTCAAAATATTTTTTAAACTATATTATTTTTTATTTTTGTTTTAAAAATTTTTCAAAAACTATTTTATTTTTATTTCGATTTAAAATTTATTTTTAAACTATTTTATTTCAATTTTGTTTTTAAAAATTTTTTAAAAACTATTTTATTTCTATTCCGATTAATTGAAATAAAAATCTTTAAAACAATTGATTTTTATTTTTGTTTTCATTGAAAATCGAAATAAAAATAGAATTGATTTCGATTTTTAATCAATTGTAGAAATTTATTAATTTATTTTCCAACAAAATTTTGAAAGTATTTTATTTTTATTTTTGTTTTAAAATAATATTTTCAAACTATTTTACTTCTATTTCGATAAATCGAAATAAAAATCTACTTTTTATTCAATTTTTTTTTGTTTTTCAAAATCGATACAACTATTATGTACTACCTTTTGAATATTAATAAAGCATTTTTTGTGCATCATATGCCATTATATATAATGAATAATTAAATCTTAAGCAGTAACACAATTTATTTTAAATATTGACAGTTTATTGAATTATTTTTTAGTTTGTTTATCTTTTAAATAATATAAACATTTTGACTAATTATTAAAATTTAAATACTTAATCAAAACTTATAATTTACTTTAATTGTAAAACAAATAGTTAAAATATTAGATGTTTAATTTCATTTTAACAGTGTAATTAACACTGGCATAAAACTACAATATTTTGCAATACATTTATGATTTTATTTTTGAATTATTTTTTTGAAAATTATTATTCTTGAAAAAAATTTAACATTATTTTATTTTTTCATAGCTATTTTAAAGTGAATTAAAATATTTTATTTTAAAAATTTAAATAAATAAAAGTATTTTTATAAAATAAATATTATTAATCTCTATTATTTTATAAAAGTAAACAATATTATAAACATTTCAAAATACTATCTAAAGAAAATTTATACATAATTAAAAAGTTTTATAATTATCATCCAAATTTTTCAACGGTAATAGTGATTAAATTCCTAACTCGGTTAAATGATAAAAACAAGATCGAAACGGTCATAATATCTGACTTTGCAGTTTTATAAAATTAGTTTTATTTAATTAAATAATACAAAATAATATTCTAATAAATCTTAAGCAAATAAACAAACCGTATATGCCACTCAGAAAAACGGTATATGCCACTTCGATAAAAACGGTTTATGCCGCTCCGATAAAACGGTATATGCCACTCTGAACAACAGAATATGCCACTCCGAAAAACGGAATATGCCACTTCAATAAAAACGGAATATGCCACTCCGAAAAACGGAATATGCCAATTGGATAAAAAAGGGAAAATGCCACACAGAAAAATGGAATATGCCACTCCGAAAAACGGAAAATGCCACACAGAAAAACGGAATAAGCCACTTAGAAAAACGGAACATGCCACTTCGATAAAAACGGAATATGCCACTCCGAAAAACGGAATATGCCACTTCGATAAAAACGGAATATGCCACTCCGAAAAACGGAATATGCCAATCCGAAAAACGGAATATGCCACTTCGATTAAAACGGAATATGCCACTCCGAAAAACGGAATATGCACTTCGATAAAAACGGTATATGCCACTCCGAAAAACGGACTATGCCACTTCGATAAAAACCGAATATGCCACTCCGAAAAACGGAATATGCACTTCGATATAAACGGAATATGCCTCACAGAAAAACGGAATATGCCACTCCGAAAAACGGAATATACCACTCCGAAAAATGGAATATGCCACTCCGAAAAACGGAATATGCCACACAGAAAAACGGAATATGCCACTTGAAAAAACGGAATATGCCACTTCGATAAAAACGGAATATGCCACTCACAAAAACGGAATATGCCACTCAGATAAAACGGAATATGCTAATACGAAAAACGGAATAAGCCGCAGTTTAATAGGTTTTTATTGTATTTTTAAATAATAGTAAGACAAAAAATTATTTAATAATTTAAAAAAAGTTTAGAGAATCGATAAAATTTTTTATTTAACTAAATTTAAAATTGTTCATACATGTCCTTAATAGTCTTTCTCTTTTAATTTAACGCAAACCAAAGTGATTTATGGTAGGAAAAGTAAGAGTCATAGTAAAACACTTGAGTGTCCATTCCGCGAAAGAAAACCAAATCAATGATTGAATTGCCATTTGTTGTTATTACATTGTTTTTGAGAACGAATCGTTTCGATTGTAAATGAGTCAATAGAATTTGTCCCTGATTTTTATTAACATCGATATTAAAGTCGCCGATCAAAATCACATTTTCGAAATCGATATTATCGAAACAGATATAGATGTTAGTGATAAGTGGATTTACATTATTTCGTGGTGATGAATAGATTAGTAATATAACGATATTTTTAAGTGCGAAACCAATGCATTCAAAATGTCCATTATTGTTTGTGACTGAGTATTCAAATAAACTTTGTCCAATAGATTTTGTATAAACTATACTGCCTGATGCTTTACTGTTATTCGATGACTTTATACTTGATAACACGTTGAAGTTTGGTAATTCATAACTATGAAATTGCGATGACCAGCATACAACAAATAAAATCATATCAGCGCAAGTATAGTTTGGATCGGATACGATATCCTCAAAATGCTTACCTAGTGATTGAACGTTTTGATAAATTATTCTAGTACTAGTAGTTTCATAAGTTGAGAGAAATGGTTGAACTAATGATAATGCAGATGTTGTACTTAATCGCGATAATTTGTTTTCAACTAATATGACTGTTGGATTTTCATTTGGTTGTTCAAAATTTCCATCAATGTATAAGCCATCAGCTGATCGAACTCTGCTTAATGCAACGTACACTTCCGAACGTAACATACGTTTTGACAAATTGACTACTACACTGTCATAACTTTGACCCTGTGCCTTAGAAATTGTTATTGCTTCAGCTGGAACCAATGGAAATTGTGTTCGACCAATGCGTACATTTTAATTTCGCATCGGTGCGATTTCACGTGTTATTCTTTCAATAGGAGTCCAAGTTGCAACGTAGTTACATCTCTTTGATAAATTCAATAATTTACTTCAGGTGTTCGATCCAGTATTATTATCAAAGAATTCAATTCAAACTCGTGTTGGTTTATCAAATATGCATTCAACTTTACGAATAATACCGTTAGCACCGTTAACCAGCCCATCTTCAACATCATCGTTAACTGTTACCATATAAATATTGCTTTCTGTAAAAATTATGGAAGCTGGCAAACCAAGAGTTTTAGTTCTGTGAAGAGTTTTATCTGTATTTAGTGCGTAGATTTTAACATCCATTGATACGTCTCCAACAGCTATACGTCTTCAGCAATAGTAATAAATTCCATATTTTTGTTAAGCGACAATGCTATTCGATAATAGGCATCCACTTCATCGTTCGTTTTAAAAAGTCGAATTTTTTCATTTGGAGGTAGAATCTTCAAATTACATAATTCACGGAATTTAAATAGTGAGATATCATTTGATGTGCACGCCCCTATAGCTAAATTATTCAAAGCATTTGAAAAACTTAAATCATTCTTTTGGCACATTATTTCCGTTAATTCAAATGCAGTGAATGGTTACCACAGTGTATTCGCAAATAATTGATCATATTTGCTACTGCTTGCTTGAAAAACGAATTTATCTTGTATAGGTCTTAGTTGATGAAAATCGCCGAAACAAATCACGGATTTACCACCAAATCGTTTTGTCGTGTGAAAAATTTCTTTAAGTCGAAAATCAATTTGCTTTAGCATAGTTACGCTCACCATATAAATTTTGAGGAGGGTGCTATCCATTTGGCTTATCAATGAGAATCGAGGCTGATAGCGCTAGAAGAGCTGCGGTCAGAGATTAACGTGGACACCCCAGAACACACAACCGTGTCTGTTCATTGAGATTCCAGTTAACTGGAATGATAAGCTTAATACGATGCTCACAGGGTTTGAGCCCACAACAAACATTTCTTACAAGTGTAGACGTAATCCCGCAACACTATAGACCGGACTGGTTAAGTGTTCTCGTGTTTATTCGTATTCTTCCTCACCAGTGGTGATAATCGATAAGGACGAACACCTTCGCTCGCTAACCTACGTTGCCTAACTACTAATAATAAAACGAATAAACTACAATTTTATATTTACCTTGATAGTTTATTACTCCCAAACAAAATTACCTCCGTTAAACAATTCCACAACCTCCACCAATCTCACAATCCCATCCCTCAAACCGAATCACCCTATTCAAACTCACCAATAACTTAATTATACAATTATTTGAAATATATCATATTTGTTTAAATTACATAATTTCTAAATAGTGAGCTTATTATGAATGTATCATTCATGTTTAAAAAATTAGAAACAAAGAGATTTAAAGAATTATATGGCAATTAGTATAAATAAATTATTAAAATAAAGTTTAAATAACTAAAAATAAATATAATCTTTTATAAATTTTTTTAAAAAATTAAAATTTAATTGATTCTATTCAAAAACATTATTTATCTAACTTAATTAGTGTTGTTTCAATATGAAAATCACAATATTAATTACATATAGATAACATTTTTAAAATTTGTTTAATATTTAATTGCATATTAATTTTAATTTTTAACTTATTTAAATATTCAATAGTATTTCGATTTATATTATCTAAAATTTTTAATTTAAATTATGTTTAGATTTCAATTTTAACTAAATTATCAATTTTAATTGCATTTCTATTTGCATTTTAATTTTTAATTTACATTAATCGAAATTAAAATTCAAATAAATTTCTATTTATATTTAAATTTCTAAGTTTAATTTTTCATTTTATGGCTAAATTTCGAGTTCTAGTTAGAGTTGTTTTCTTATGACTTTTTTGATTTCAATTGCATTTCCATTTCGATTTTTATGTAATTTTTATTTCAATTACATTTTAATTTCGATTTTTAAATTTTTTTTATTTCTATTACATTTCACTTTCGATTATTATTTTAATTTTAATTTCAATACAATTTCGATTTCAATATTCATAATGCGTTTTATTTCAATTCCATTTTAATTCCAATTAATCGAAATTAAAATTCCATTATAATTTAATTTTCAATTTCAATTTTTAGCTTAATTTAACGTTTTAAAGCCATATTTGAATTATAAATTTTAAAAAATAATTACATTTTAATTTCAATTTCTATGTCAATATTTAATTTATATAAATTCCATTTCAAATTCATTTTTTATAACGCTAATTTATAACATTAATTTCAATTCCATTTCTATTTCTATTATTAATTTAATTTTTATTTCGATTGAAAAATGAAAACAACACTAAGTTACACAAAAAATTTTATAATTAATTAATTTTAAGATGCTAAATACAAATTATTATTTTTATTTTATTTTCTTTAGTTAGAATTTAACAAGAAATTTGTTTTATTATTTTTTTTAAATTTCAATTTCTATTTCAATATTTAATTTATATAAATTCCATTTCAATTCCATTTTTTATTTCGGTTGAATTTCAATTCCATTTAATCGAAATGTAAATGGAATTATATTTTAAATTTCAATTTCGATTTTATAAAATGGAAAAAACATTTTTATATTTTAATTTTAATTTTTATTTCTTTTAAATTGTTTTTTGATTTTCTTTATAAAATAAAAGATAAACTAAATTGCATTTCAATTTTCAATATATATATTTTTTCATTCAAATTGCATTTTGGTTTTATAATAATTTTGCATTTACAATACAGTTCTATATCGATTTTGCAATATTTTTTAAAATCAATTGCATTTTAATTTCGATTAAGTGAAATTAAAATTATAAAATAATGAAACAAAACTTTGATATAAATATTTAAAAAATGAAACAATACTAAATTATATTCATATATGCATATTTACATATTCCATCAGTTTATTATTTGATATAATTTATAAGAATCAATTTTATTTACAAAAGTTTTCGATTACAAATTCCTTTACAAATATAAAATATTTTAAAAAATAAATAAACAATAGAAATATTGTTGTATTTAAAATTAAATTTTCTTTGAATTAACTAAAGTAATAGATTTTGTTACAACATAATAAACTGTATTATTTTATAAAATATAATATTTTTAATCCTAAATAAAATTTACCAATTTATAAATGGCTTCAGTTTACCACTCCAACATAACTAATTGTACTTTTGCTTTTGAATGTTTAAAAAATAGTTTAAATTAAACAGTAAATTTGTGTTTATCCATATGAATTTTTTAAAATAAATTAAATTTATATTTAGATTTTTAATTTAATTTTTATTTAATTACATTTAAATTTCGATTTTGACATTAATGTTTATTTAAATTACATTTCAATTTAAATTGTATTTCGATTTAAATATTAAAAATTTGTTTTATTTCAATTGTATCGAAATTTCATTTATTTGAAATTTAAATGCTAATATAATTTAAATATAAATTTAAATTTATAGTATATTTTGACGTTTTAATGAAAAATTTCGATTGATAAAATTTGAATTATGTTTTAATTTTAATTTCTATTTCAATTTTTTATTTATATAAATTGTATATCAATTTCAATTTTAAAAAAGTCATTATTTCGATTACATTTCAATAACGTTTTTTAATTTACTTTTTAATTCAATTTCATTTAAATTTCCAGTTTAAATTAAGTTTTATTTCCATTGCATTTCAATTTCAATTAATCGAAATGCAAATGAAATTATATTTTAAATTTCTATTTGAATTTTGAAAAATTGATACAACACTACAAAATATATAGTTTATCTTAATTTATAATTTATTATTTCTTAATATTACAAAATATAACATTAAATTTTAAATACAATTATTAATCAATAAAATATTTAATCAAATTTAATGTTTAATATATTTTGTTGTTCAAACGAGAAATCTTTTTTTTAAATAATTATATTTATTATTTTTCTCAGTATTTCCTTAATTTAGAATACAATTTAATTTTTCGTATTTCAATTTTTAAAACATTTTTATCAAATTCTCATTTATTTTTATTTTATTTTCATTTATATTTTTATATATCTTTATCAAACTAGATATTGGATATGATATTTCCATCTGTATTTCTGTCTGTATAAATTTTTAAAAAATGAATTCTAAAATTGTTTAAAATCTTCATGAAAAAAATAACTTAAAACATGTAATAAATGTCATTAAAATAAAATTACAACTCGTTCGCAAAACAATTTTAAAAAATACTATCTTATATTTGTGTCACAAAATGATTTGATTTAAATTTTAGCTTAACAATTTTAATTTTTAGAATATTTAAATTTTCTTTTATTATCCTGTTAATTTTATTAAAATTTTCAATAAAAATTTATGTAAATAATGTTTTACTTTGTCTATATTTTTTAGATAACTTTAAACTAGCTATTGTTATTGACTTTTCTGTATGTATTTGGACGGGAATTTATATTTATTAAGTGATTTTTAATGTATATTAATTAAGGAATATGAGTTTATTATTTGAAGATAGATCTATTAAACGTAAGACTATTATAACTATTTTTAGGGATCGTCATTCAAGACGAAGAGGAATAACCGAAATAACGGAATATGAGCGATTAATATGTGAATTCATAAGCATTTACGAAATAAACAATAAACCGTAAAACTAATTTAAAATAAATTATCAATTTATTGACTGTTATACTGTTTCACTGATATAATTATGGTCACTTCTCAAATAAATAGAGATTTCTTCTTTCGTGATAATCCGAATCTTTCTCAGATCAAATAGTTGACAATAACAGAACTTTAAATTTGAATAAATTAATTTTTTTAAAAATGAACTTAAAAAACATTTTATTTATTTAGATCTTTACAACACGACTGCTAAAGTAAGACTGAAGTTTTACATTCAATAATTTAGTAATCGTTTATAGTTTATAGCTCACTTTAACTATAAGAGCTTTTTGATTTAGGTGGTCTGTCTATGTGACTATGTATGTATGTGTGTAGACATGTTTTATATTTATTAAGGGATTTTTTATCTGATTTTGCAGAAGCAGATATATGGATTTGGGTCTGTCCGTCCGTATAAATGTCTTTCTGTCAGACTCTATATTTATTAAGGAAAATATTCACTATATTTATTAATGGATTTTCGTTTTTTATATTTATTAAGGGATTTTAAATAGCCTCCTATAATAATAAAAGTAAAAATAAATCTTAAAAAAGACTCCTATCTTGAAAAATTATTTATATTAATAAAAGGATTTTTTCAAAGAAGACTCCTATCTTCAAAATATATTTTCAAAAAAAGACTCCTATCAAAAATTATTGTTTAAACCAAATAAAAATGATGAAAATTAAAAAAAAATCATTGTCGAAAATCAAAATAATATGAAAAATAATTAAAAAATTGTATAAAATTGAAATCATTTTGGCTTAAGCCGTTTTTTCACTGTATGATTTGGATTTTGTGCATATGCCGTTATTTCACTGTATGATTCGTATTTTGTGCATAAGCCGTTTTTTCACTGTATGATTCGGATATTTTGTCTTATGCTGTTTTTTCACTGTATATTATGGATTTTATGGCAGTAGTATAGAATGTATAATTACTGAAAGTAAATGTTTAATACTTTCCAGTAATTATACATTAAATTAAAGTAATATAGGTTTAATTCATAAAGTTTATTTATTTATTTAAAAAATTAAGGATGAATATAAGCAGATATGTCACAACTAAAGCATGTAATATGAAATATTTTATTTTTTAATGTAAATTTTAGATTTATGCTTAAACATCGTTTTCCATGATCCATAACGCAATTTTTTAGCTCCTGACAAATTTGAGCAACTGATTTGTTGCTTTTTAAAGTTGTTTGACATTCAGTACAAAATAAATCAGTACAAAATACTTTTAAAGCAGTCCGGACACAGTATTTTGAATTTTGTAAATAGAAAAACTTGAAAAGCAAGAGATTGTCTAATATTGCACTATAAATAATAAAAACAAAAATTTTTAAAAAAGTTTGAAATTATATATAATGCAAAATTTTTAAAATTTTCAGAAGTGTTTTATTAACTCTTTCAGCATATGCTGGTCTATATATTGGTGAGTTAGACCGAGATTGAACAGGCGACGAGTCTTGATGAGAAAATGTTTTCTAAATAATTTTTTAAAAAAATAATGTTAATCATAAGCGCTATAGAAATCGTTTTGATAATTTTTTTGCATCATATAGTTTGGAGTCTTTTTAGCTCCATTTATAAATGCTATATATTGCTATTTTTTAAAGGTAAAAAGCTAGAAATGCTAATTTCGCTATTTTATCCTAAAAGAATAAATCTGACTAGATTTTGTTAAACTTCCCATAATATTTATTACCATTAAAAAGTTACAAATTTAAAACAAAAATATATATTCTTTCATTTTTAAATTTTTTTTACTTTAGACAGTTAGAAAACTGTTAAAATAATATAAAATTGATCCTAAGTTAATAATAAGTTAACTTTTAAAAATTTATAAATGCTATTTATAAGTGATTTTTTGGTCAATTATTAATGCTATTTAAAGCGCTTTTTTTATATACCATTAAAGCTATTATTTTGATTCTCTAGTCATGATTTTTGTGTTCATTATTTTGAGGAAACTTTATAATTTTTATTTTAATATGAATTTTAATTAAATGGAGTGTTATTATATGCGCATAACTAAAAGCAATTAAAGAAATCTTGAATATAAAATAAATATTTTTATTTGATTTATGAAAATTATAAAAACTAAAAATAAAGTTTTCGTAAACAAATCAAATAAATACTGAAACTATTAAAATAAAACAAATAATTTTTTTACTAACCTTAAAAGCAAAAGTGAATAGTTGTTCACAAATTATGAAGAGTTTACTAAACTTTTTATTTCAATAGATTTTCAGTTTTGATCCTAATATAGTTTTTATTTAACTTATTAAATATTAAATTAATAAAATCATGAACAAAAATAATATAACAATAAAAATTTTTTAGTTATAAAATATAAATTATAAGAATTTATTTAAAAAACTTTTCTCACCTAAAAATACTTTATAATTTAATTGTATAATAATATTAAGCACATATTACAAAAAACACAACTGTATTTTAGAAAAGCTTAAAAGTGTTTGAATCAAATATTTTATTTTTTGAAGAGAGCCTAAATTAGGTCAATAGTTTTTGAATATATTGCTAGCATGTTAAACATTCGCTATTAAAAATACTTGTACTAATTTCGTAAAAATTTTGATTAAATTATCATTAATGCAAGATTTTATCATTAATGTTAAATTAGATAAAAAATGATTAATGTTTTTATTATACTTATTTTAATCCTGATTTTAATTTATTACATAGTTTGAGCTTAATTTTTATAGAAAAAAAAGTTTTTTATTATATCTCTGGATTTAAAACATTTTAATTATATATTAAAATGAATTATTTTCTCAATTAACAATATTTAAATACAGGATTGAGAAAAAAGTCACGAAAATTTTTTTAAAATAGTTTTATTATTCAAGTTATTATTTAAATAATTCAGATTTCTTATACTTATGTCACAAGTTTTGAATAAAATTATTAAACAAATTATCACGTTTTCCATAATAGAAAAAATAATTACATAAATTTCGAGGATTTTAATTGTTTAATTAATGAATGTTGAAATATCTTTACAATCAAAATTTAAAGTAAAACCGAAAATTTTTCTTTCAAATATTAAATATTTTTTAATGTGCTTATATAATTTCTTTATTAAAAAATAATACATTTTGTTTAACAAAATTTTATTTATCAATTTGAAGCCTGTCGGTCAAAAATTTATATATTAAATATTTTCATGAGTGGTCTATTAATGTATCTTTCTTGTTTTACAATAAAATGTTATAAACCGAAAAATATTATTTTCAGGATAACCTAATTTATTTTCTTACAATATCAAGGATAAAACATTTACATAATTGAAAAAAATTAGCACAATTTTAACAATAAAAGAGATAAAAAAAATCATTCAAATATAAGTTCTTTATGAACAGTTTTCAAAGTTTATTGTTAAATATTGTATAATTTGAATTTTTAAGCTAATTGTATTAGTTATGTTATCGATGATTCAAACCACAGTCCGTTACACGCATCACATACTATTGTTGGTCCCTTTTTGATTACGTTACGGTA
>JAQGAW010004190.1:0-11276 GCA_034698025.1 Phthiracarus crinitus | reverse complement strand
TGTTAACATAATTCAATTCAAATTGCAACAATTAAATGATAACAAAACATATTTATTATATTTGCGGCTATATTAAGAATTAAACAAAAGCTATTGTTGGCGTCTGTGTTCTATAGATCAGCCCCCGAACCAACAGCTAATGAGACGAGAGATTATAAATGTAATCGTATGGGTTTCGTAAATCGATGGCGGTTTATTGACGATCATAGAAGGCAAATGGTTTATTTGCGACTAGGTTTTGAAGCTGCGTTGGGGATAATTGAGAAGAATAGATCGCAGACAAAGAATCCCGAATTCACCCAAAGCGTGAAAAATTCGATGGCAAAAGTGAAGGAAGCGTTGGACCAAATTAACTCAAAGGACAATGATATCAAGAAACAACCGACCGATAATATTCCGGCAAATGAGTGCATGCAAATCATGGAATTCTTTCACAAAATAATATCACAGAGAAGCGAAACGTATCGGTCTGTATTGGAGAGCTTGGAAAAATTGCTGGTCGATCCGAGTTTGAGTAACGAACAGTTGCAAGCGTTGTACAAGACTTACTTAAAAGAAGCACTCATTTACAGTCTCATTCTTCAACTGTGTATCAATAGTTTGAAAAATCCATACGATTCCTATTTGGGTGCAGTGGAATTTGAAAAACAAGAAGCATTATTAGAAGGATTAACTGATTATACATTAAGTATCGATAGTTTGCAAAATAATATAGATCTTCAACATCCAATACGATATGATATAATTGAAGAACTTAAAGATATTGAAATATTGCATTCAGCATCAGACAAATCTCTACCAATAGAAGAAGATAGTAGAATATCACTGCCTGGACCTTCTCAACCGCCGCCACAACATTCGGGGAGTGAAATCGATGATGATTTTGTTCCACCATTACCGCCAACACCTCCAATGTCAGAACAAGATTTGGAAGCTTTAGAACAGGTAGGAGTGAAAGCCAGTGAACAATACGAGACATTTATAGGAATTGTCAAACAGATTGTGGAAACAATGAAAGAATGGGACGTTTTGGTTCAAAATGAGAATGAGGCCTTTAAATGCGAATTCTATCGAGAATTAAGTACTTTTCAGTTAGTTTGTCTGAAATGGCTAAACTCATATCTGAATGCGTGTCGAACTGTGATGACTAAAGCGCGTGACAAACAGCAACCATCGATTAGCGAACGAAATAGTTTCAAAGAGATGCGTACTCTAGTGGACACTATTTGGCCATTTCTTGATAACACATATACTCTTTTGACTGGAATGAAATCTATTGTTGAGGAAAGTTTGTTAATTATTTCGAAGAAAGAATGGAAGAGAGACAGCAAAAATTTGGCGGACAGAATAAGAAATTCAATTGAATTCGTTGCGAAAATAAAAGTTACGACTGATACTCGCATCAAATATATCGATACAAAGATAAAAGATGAGAAAAATCATAAAATGAAGTATTGGCTGGAAATCGTCTATTCCTTTCTCAAAATCGTTCAGAAAAGAAGGGATACTTATGTGGAAAGTTTAGAGGGATTGGCGAAGGTATGCAATGATGACCGGAAAAAAAATGAGTTTTACAGAAGTTATTTAAGTGAAACATTGATCTACAATCTGATTGTCGTCACGTATGCAAGCGTTTTGCGAGGATTATACGCTCACAATCCGAACATCAAAGAGGAAACAAATCAATCATTGGATATTAATTATTTAATTAAAGTTTTTGTTCGAACAGTTGGAACTCCCGATAATTTTATTAATAGACTGAATGCGATGCAATCCGATATCGAAAAGATTTCAACACCACATTTACCGCCACATTCAACTCCATCTCCACCTTCAGGTCCACATTCAGGTCCACATTCAGGTCCACATTCAGGTTCACGTCCACCGAGAAGTGGATCTTCATCTTCATCTGATTCAGATCCAGGCCATCCTCCCGATCCTGAAGGGATAAGGGCTGATGACAAAATGGATACCACAGGTGATGCTTCTATTAATGATAAGGCTTTTACTGATTCAGAAAATTTATTAAATCAGACTGTAAGTGATGGCACGGGTGTTGGGACAGCATCTGATGCTCAAGATTCAAGTAATGTGATTGGTTTACACGAACAACAAGGACAAAGTACACAACCACAAGATGAAGCCTTTCTACGTTGGTTAGGAGAGTTGGGAGAGTTGGAAACAATTGGTGAACCGCCGCCACCAGTTGATCGACGACTTGCTGTCACCGATGAAGACGCAGGTAATCAACTCGATTATCAACAAATACTTTCCAATCCAACTTTTCTCAATGAATTTACAGGACGACCAGATGACGGTGAACCCGACATCGATCTTCGACCTGATTATGTGTTTTATCCTCAACCTGTTGTCATCAATTCTGAAGAATATCTGACACAAAATGTTCGCAAGGAGATTCAACCAGATGTTTTCAAATATCCACAACCAGCACTTGAAGGGCAAAATGTTTTGGATGATTATGATTTTGATGCGAATTTGCCTCTCGGACCGATACCCGCTGGTGTCGGATACGATGATGGATCTAATATGGAATATGCAATAGGCGAACATCAACAACAAAATGAAAATCTTCTACTCTTCGCTAATCAACAGAATCTAATGATTCAAAATTTGGGTGAAAACATTATAGTGGATGATGAAGTTGTTGAAGAAAATGATGAACAAATTGTTGTTGAACCTGATCAAGCAATTGTAGACATGGATTTCTGGGAGCAAGAATTAGGAGATCAAGATAATGGTGAAGAACCTGAAGAACAGTAATAATTGATTCATTGACGATTGGGATTTAATGGATATGTAAATTTGCGAAACTATTTAGTATCATTCAAAATATAACTAATATCTTATTGTATCACACATTTGTAAATTAAAAATCATTAAATTTAACACTTAAAATACCAAAATTAATTTCATTAATTAATACGCGTTAAAATCGGATCTTAAAAATTTTTGAATCGCTTTTCTATAAAATACGATTAAGTTTAACCGATGGTTATTACTAACTGTAGCGATACAGCGATCACATAAAATCTTGTTTACGGCGAAAATGTGAAATGACCTGAAAGTAACGATTTTGTGAACGTAATAATAGGTGATAATAACTATATATATGTATACGTGTCAGACGTAACTAAACATTGAAACGATTATGAAAACCTCTCTGTTGTGAAGAAATTTCGAAAAAACTGCGTTTAATATTGTAGTTTATGTTCGAAATTACTGAACAATTTGTGATTTGAATTTGTTTGCCCTAAAATGCATACTAAAGTATTCTGAAATGTAAAATGAATTTTTTTCGTAGAAAAGCGTTTTAAATTCCAGTTGTGAACGAAAAAAAGCGATGGCATAACTAAACAACTTTAGGAATAGTGAATGAGCTTTTATTTTATGGATTAAATTTATTGAACAAAAAGCTCGTTATCGAATAGAATTTGCAAAAAAAAATTCAAATTCAAAAATATTTTCACAAAAATGCATTTAACAATCAGTCTCTCATTCAAATGTTCAACAAATTTTAAAGAATTATCTTTTTACTTTCATAAAATGCTATTAAATAATATTTTATACAAAGTATTAAAACTTTCCAAAACTATAATCGGAAAATATGATTGAAATGTTTTCAAATGAGGCAAAAGCTTAATAATCTATGAGACAGGAATCAAATATTTAATTACTTTGCTTAAGATCAAGAAAACCGAGAGATTATTTGCTTAACTCTTCCCTTATATGCTATATCAATATTATCTATTGAAACAATTAACTAAAGTACTTACTCTTAAGCACTTACTCTAACACCAGCATTACAGTTGGAAGTTATTAACTGTTACGCGAACAGTAAAGTCATAATATAGTATTGTTTATCACGAATGCGTACATTAAAGTAATGCCTCTTGTTTTTATTATCATTGCTAATTAATAAGATACTTAGCATTAATTATAGACAAATAAAACTTAAACCACTTTTCATATTTTTTTGTCTCACTTTCGGATTTGGTTGCGCAACAGAAAACTCTCTTCATTGTACGTTTCCAATAGTAACGGAATAGCGGTGCAAACAACTCGCACACGCATTCTTATGTGGATTACTCTCTCGTTTGTGCAATGCGTGTTTACTCAACGTTTCAGTGAAAGTGTATTACACTTACAAATTCGTGTTCATAGCAGTTGGGAAAAGTTTAGGTCAAAAAGTTATGAATGAAAGTTGTCGTAAGCATCAGTCAAACGAGTACTAAGAAGTACTGTAGTGTATTGACTGGTTATGGTTTAGAATTAGTGGATTCTAATCGATTTTAGAGTTTATAGTGAATTAAATAAAATTATAAATCTGTTTACTTTTTTAACGCAGTCTTCGAAAGTTTTTAATTCAAATACCATGAAAAAAATTTAATACTTAATTATAGTCACAAAATAGCGCATATTTGAATACATTGTTTCTATACATCGATTGCTGCGCATTTTTTCTGCCTGTTTCTAATTTTGTGCTCAAACTTTAAGAATAGAATTTTACTTAAAAAGTTATTTTCCGAACGTAAACGCATGAAACTTGAATCGTGCAACAAATGTAATTTTTAAGAGAATATATACTTTTGCTGCATTCGATACAACAAGAAAGTATTGTTAAATTATCTATATTTGAAAATGTAGTCATGAAATAACGGGTTTTCTTACGCTATATAATTATTCGCCGAAATATATTTAAAATTATATTTAAACTAAATGAGACTAACAATGGATTATTTTGAGCAAAACATAACCGATTATCAAACACAGAGAAATTTCACGTTACATTACGACAATACCGGTGAACCACACGATTGTGATTCAGGTTATGGTTGTTTTCTACGATACTCTATAATATGGACATTGGCTTTATGTGCCGCTTATTTGTGCGTATTTTTCGTCGGATTAGTGGGCAATATGTCAGTACTTTGGATAATAATCTCGTTGCGAAGAACTCACAAGCATTCGGTGTTTAGTACTTGCAATAAAGTGTTTAACGGACTGATCGGTAACTTAGCGTTCGCTGACTTACTTGTGGTCATATTCTGTTTGCCGCCAACACTCGTCGGAAACATTTTTGGACGTAAGTTTCACGAGTAATCATTATTAATTTTTATCCCGTATATATTTTTATTAATCATCATATAATAAACATATTAAATATTAAAACCGAAATTAAAGCGTAAACAAGCGAAACATGCCTATGAAAACTGATGGTTACCACTGCCCACTATTTCTAGAATATTCTTCAATTAACCAAATTAAACCATAACAGTATTAATGGTTACCGTATATGTTTACATGTTTGCGTGGTTTTAATACACACTTATCAAACGCATTAAGAAAGTACTAGAAGTATTTATTTTTGTTATAGCATTATGAAACCAATTTAATTAAACCCATAGGCAATCATTTTATTCCGTGTACTGAAGAAACATAAGCACTGACTGTAAAAACAATCAAAAAACAGTTTCCTATGGTATAGTTTGCTTGAGGTAGAAAATAACTTCTTGAGACATCATTAACTTTATATGCCTGTATCGATGACTACTTTGTTTACATTGATCATACAAAAAATACCGTTCTTTTGAATTCACAGAAAAAAATTCTCAATTAGACTTAATTCTATTTGAGATTACTTTCGTACGTTTC
This sequence comes from Phthiracarus crinitus, assembly GCA_034698025.1. Taxonomy (NCBI): domain Eukaryota; kingdom Metazoa; phylum Arthropoda; class Arachnida; order Sarcoptiformes; family Phthiracaridae; genus Phthiracarus; species Phthiracarus crinitus. The sequence goes on along the minus strand of JAQGAW010004190.1, from coordinate 5,603 downwards.
GCACTTGAAATAGTGAGTGTGAAGCGTTTATGCGAAAATTTTATGCAAAATAATATTGTTGTAGACTTGTTGTGTGCTTAGATTTCAAAAAATTTAACGCTTAATTTGCTTTCAATGCTCGTGAATATCTTTAACGCGAGCATTGTATGCATCAGTATTTATATTCTTGTTAATATCCACTTTATATTCGTGCCATCGATGCTTATTATGCACACTTTATTTGTATATGCGATTACATTTTAGTACCATATAATTGTAATCGATGTCAAACTATTAGTAGCAACAAATAGGTATACCTTTTCTTGCAATAAACAAATATAACGTTTTCTAGTTTGAATTTGCATAAGAAAGTTGTTCCGTAGTATATTAAACTGTGCAACGTTTTTAATTGAAAAGTTTCAGATTAGAATTTTTAAACCCGAACCCGACTCCAACTCGACCCGAACCCGACAGGCGACCCGATTATAAAAATATTTTTATAATTCTACTAATTTTGCTTAATTTTTTGGAAAAACATAACAGATAGTAAAACTTACTTAAAAATAGATATTAATATTAACATGTAAGTATTATTAAGTTATATTTTAAAATTTTCCAAAATTTTTAAAAGTTTTATGGTATAAATCGCTGTTTTATTTTATTATCGGGATTTAATGTAATATTTTTAAAACCCGAACTGAACATTTTTGAGCCCGAACCCGACCCGGCATTTTGAGAACCAGTTTACTAGTCTATTTCAGATTATAAGTTATAAATAAATAAGATTTATTTACTTATTCAGAGTTTAAATATTTTCCACTGTTAAACAATCTTTTTTATCTTACTTTTTTCCTATATTTGAAACTTTTTCTGGTATTGATATTTCTATTTTGATAAATCAATTTTAGATCAATTTTGCTGATTAAATCATGGAAATACATAACTGATTTTGATACTAAAGTACATTTTGAGAGAATCGATAAAAAAATCTAAAACCATTATTACTTGGAAATAAATACATATCAATTTACTTATTTTACTTATAAATAGCAGTTATTTCCTATAACTATTTAATTAAAAAGTAGATATATTTTCAATTAATGTTTGCACATAATAATAAAAAATTACAAAATATTTCAAATATGGTTTGTTTTAAAAGAGTTATTATCCAAAAAGTTTTAAAAAACCATTAAAAAATAAAATATTTGCTGTGAATTCAAAGTCATCTAAACGATTTAATTTGGATCAATATTTAGGAAATGTTGTAACAAATAAACATATAACGTTTCCGTTTGTAATATTCTTTTTATTTTATGTCTGCGTCTCTCTATTCTTAACTTTAAAATAATAAAATCTTGGCAATAACTTGGAACTATTTGCTATGAAGATGTTATCCAAAAGAATAAGAAAAAATAAAGTGCCTTGACTTACACTGAAAGTAAACCGTTTGAATGAATGAGACGGATGTGTCACGTTTTAAACGGCACGTAATTATCGTCTTTATTTCATCTTTGATGAGAACAGAACGAGATCAGGGAAAAAGGGATTTTTTTGCTTGCATTTTCTTCTCTCATAGATTTTTTTTTCGGTAAGAGAAAAAATCTGTTTATAATAGCGAAAAGCTGATTCTTATTATCGATAACTATACGTTAACCCACACACACACACGTACACACAAATTTTTGTTCACATATCGAGTATTTCGAAACGCTTTTGTGATTTTTTTTATCGAACAATACAATGCAAGTCACATTATTTTCCCTTTAAATTCGGGAAATATTTTTCTCATCTACTATTTTTTAAAAATCCTATTTAATTTTATGATACGTTGCGATATCGAAAGTATCCGTTGAGGATACAGATATTCTTTACTTATTTAGCGAATTAGTTTAAATTTCGCAACATTTTACATTCGCAACGATGAACATTACTGCTTATTTTTATTATATATCCCACGCACACGTTTACTAAATTATTGCCTATTTTACACTTGTAAAGAACAAGAGAACGTTTTTTGTTCTACGAAATACATTCTTATTAAAAATGTTAGAGTTTATTGTTATAGCTATGCTTCGTTTTTTTATTCATCACTTTTATATTATTAACAAATATTCTAATTATTAATTAAGGAATATTTAATTTAATATAAAGGGTTTAGAATTCGAAAAGAATAGGATTTCTCAGGACAGTCATAGTTAGGGCTTAATAGCAAAATCAGATCGTGCTGTGATTTAGTTTTTTTCTCTTTTTTTAAACACAAAGTTTCATTTATTATTACGGACTTTTTAGTTTGAATCGAATGTTATTTAAATATTGTTCGCTAAATCCTGTGAGTTTTAGACCCCCTTGAATTTAAAAAAAAGTCAAAATGAGACCCTCCCAGACCGTGTGACACCCTGAATTGAATGATATGGTAAATATCTAATTAGTATTGAGTGACATCAAGAGCCTGAACCTCAGGCGCGGACTCGGGCTAACGTTCTAATTCTGATGAGGTTTTGCATTTTGGAGCAAATCCTATCCTGAGGTACTAGGCTCAGGTTTTGCATAAAAGGCCTTATTGCCTAATTATAGGCTCTCAAGAGAAGATTTTTTACAATTTTTATATTGTATGGAATGTACTTATATTTTAGAAAATTTTCGATTCTCAATAAAGCTATTTTTATGTTATTTATGTTTTTGGTTATTAGAAAAGTTACAAAACACATGTATTGTTCACCACAAAAGTGATAGCGTGTCATCGGATAAGGAAAAAAAATATAATTTTTGTTCCCATAAAGTTTATAGAGGCTTGGGAGCGCATTCTCGAGCTCCATGTTCAAACTCAGGCTCTAACTTTAAGTCTCAAATTTAGGGTTTTTAACTGGAAGTTGAGGCTCAGGCTTAGATTTATTCATCACTTAACTAAAAATTCGGACTTTAAGTTTTGCGAAGAACTGAGCAGACATACAAATACAATTTTATTTTACAATTAAAGCTATTTATCTTTGTTTAAATAAACCTTCAGGAATTACAACAAATCCTTCTTTTCTTATTTGAGATTTTTTCCATAACATTGATTGTAAACCAAGAACAGGTTTGTATGACTTAGCTTTTTACTGATTCTTTATTGATTTTTAATTTAAGAAACTCGTTAGAATTGAATTAAATTTATATGATTTCAAGAGTACATTCTTTACAGAATTGCGAAATCTCTTGCGACCATATTCTAATAAATAGATTTAGTTAATGGTAAAAACCAAAGAAGGATTATTGTGAGCATGAGATACTCAAAGTGGGGAAAATTCGTTAGGTTTTCCTACACAAAAGTTTGTTCCATTAGAATGTGGGTTTAAAGTTCGGAATAATTGATCAGTTTTATTTTTTAACATAATAAAGTAAATACCATTTCAATTTCTTATTCAAATAAAATATAAAACAAAAATCCTTTTATCTATGCATTAGTTTAAAAACAGATGAACGTTAAATATTATTCGATGAATTTTATAAGAAAAATAAAAGAAATTTCCTTTCAAAAGCAAATTTTATTTTATTGGAGACAAACTATATTTTAAGTCGATTCGAATAATTTACTGAATTGCTTAATGTTACGAATCCTTTCCCATTAATAATAAAAGTTGTAAAAATTGATAGGCATAGGCATAGTCTATATCAGTATCTAAATATTTGACACGAATCTAAATTTTTAAATACCAGTCATTTGATAAAATTTTGTTCTTAGAGAACAACATTCAAAGTTTAATTAATATGACAAGAAAAGTGATGAGGATTTATTTTTTACTCCACTCATCTATAAAATTCTGAGCTGGAATCGCATAGAAAATTGTTACAAGAAATTATCGGTCGTATTAACATTGTATCAAATGCGACGCATTTGTGGGCGAAAACCAAAATAAAATAAAAGAAAAACAATATTTAATGCTAAAGCATAAGTCAAATATTTGCAACGTTATTAAATGAAAATTGCAATAATAATAATAATCTTTATAAGCCAAAACAGTGTTTAAGTCGAGTTGTTTTGCCAATATTAACTGACGCGCAAAAGTTTTTCTTCGTCTGTTTTATTAATTACTGAATGGTTTTGAAGGCGATAATCATTAAAAGAAACGAATGCGTCCATACGTTTTATTACGCAATACAATGGGAGATTATAACAAAACATATTTTATATTTAATCTATAAACATGATTACCTTGAAAATATTTCACACTCTTAGGAATTTCTAAAAATCCACTTTTATTTCAAAAATTTCAAAGAAAGGAAAAAGTTAAATATTCGTTCAAATTCGATTAGTTTTGGATGATATTTAGCGAATTTCGATTTTATTGTAAAATAATAATTTGCTGGATACGTATTTAAAGACATACCCAATAAAGCATTGCTTTCTAAATAAAAAAAATGAAAATCAGAAAATTACACAAACATGAATAGAAATGATATTTTGTATTAATTTATTTGTTCGGTCAAACTTGTATAATAACTCGTAGAAGTTTTATCCGTCAAAAAATCAATAAAATTAAAGTGATAAAAGAACAAAAAAATGCACAAAAGATTATTTATTACGCAGAGAACTTAAACTGAAAAACTTAGAAGTGAATAAACTAATATATTTTATCAAACTTTATTAAACTTTGTTTCTAAAAGTGATCTCTCTATGAATATAACATTGTTTTAAGATTTATCTATACGTATGAACAACTATACTCAGCTTGTTTTAGAGGGACACAAACAAATAAACATATTTCATAATCTCCTAAAAAGCCCATGTTATTGATATTTGGAATATTCCGGTTATTTTAAAAACATGAAAAATATTTTCAGGATTATTTTCATTTGCACATCAGCTTTTACAAGTGATCGCACAAAATATATTATTTCTATATTCAAATTCTTTTACAGAATATTAAGCAGTTCCGAGTAATGTGTCGTGAAAGTTGTTTTTCGAACAAATAAAGTATAAATTCATACATAAAAATATAAAGAAAATTTAAAAAGATGTAAATTTAATTTTATTTGGTATTTTAAATCAACTTTTTGTTTATAAATTGAACAATAGTTAGAAATTGAAAAAAAATCTATACCCAAACTCCAAAACAACTCCAAAAATATAGTTCAATGTAATTCATATTAATTTAAATAACATGAGAATTTGTAATCAAATTAAGACAGTTTCATTTAACTAAACTAATAAATTAGTTTCTCTAACGCTGCCTTTTCCTAACTATGGGTTGAGAAACAAAAAATGATCCAAAAGCTATAATAATTTTTTGTGTCATGTGTTTTTTAAAATTAGTTAGTATTAAAAATAGCAACTCATTATTAGTATAATTATCTATTACATTCATTTTCTCAATATCTATAAATAAATATTAAGTGAAGATTTTTAATATTAATATTTTCACAATATTTTAAAATGTTTTAACATTGCATTTCATAATTCTTCTTAAGATTCCCAATTATTGACGACTGACTTATACAATGTAACTATTTTGCATTTATTTAGGCAATAACCAGAGTCTAGACTTTTTCGGAAATAAAACACCAAACTTTCGGTCGGAAATTCGGACAAAAAATGATCTTTTTTCGGACCATTTTTCGGAAATTTCCGGAGATTTTCGGAACTT
>JAQGAW010004189.1:0-11276 GCA_034698025.1 Phthiracarus crinitus | reverse complement strand
AATGTGATTCGTACTCATATTTTATTGTATAAATAATTAGGACTTTCTATAAAAAGAAGGACTTTCCTGAATTTGACAACTCTAATAATGTGTTCAGATTAGAACATATTGTTACAGGCGTTTCCGTACCGTTTGGCCAGACTTTATGCTTAAACTCTTAGTTAATTAAATTAACCATTAAATAAATACGCGATTACTTTAAATTCAGTTAGTGTTTTATTAAAGAGTACACACTGTGTCGTTAATCGAATACAGATAATCAAGTGCTGATCAGTTTAACATAAATTGATATATAAAATGTTTACATAAAAAACTTATGAAAGTTTTTACAAAAATTTTGCGTACGTTTCACTCATTGCAATCACCGGCACTCACAAAGTGCGGACACCGAAGAGTAGCGGTAAACTTATTAAGAAATATGCAAATACGAAAAATGAATAAGAAGATCAAAAAATTTAAAAAAAATGAAATGAAAAATTTCTGAATTCGTAGTTTATATATCAAAAATTTTATCTGAGTTGTAAACCTCTCGGTGAGTGAATGGTTCGAAGAACAGCTGAGGAGTCGGATCATTCTTGTAGTATCTCTTGTCTGTCCAATCAAATATATCAAAGTTATCGATAATTCGAAACGATGTATCTTCATATTCGTCATAAATTTTCTTAAATTCGAGGCAGAATTCTGTTTGTATTTGTATTGCGCTAATTTTCTTATACTGAACTCCACTGTTGTCGCCATTTGAATCTTTTCCGCATTATATGTGGTAATGAATCCACGCATTGTTTTGAAGTTAAGGCGATTATCCGATGCTATCTTCAGTTCATTGACAAACACATAATAATAATATATTTTCATCATAAATCTTAAAGCCAGATATAATAGCTTAGATTTTCCTTTAAGGCTTCTGTGATTTTTGTCGCAACGTATCATAAATTTATCCAACATTTCGTATTTGTTGATTAAAGATCGGAAAACCTATTCTTTTCGCGTCGTATCAATGACTTTCAACTGTTCAAGACTCTCTCTAGAGATATTATTGTTGTGTTGTGGCACAAAGTTAATGAATATTTTCGATTCGCGTTAGTATTCCACTGATCGGCGTCATTAACAATCTATACCTTAACATTTCATTAACTATTTTTTCATTATCTGCGCAATTGATATTTAATCGAATCATAAAAGTTGTTGAAAATACTAAATTTGTTGTTTGACGACGTATTTCCTACAAAGATTCACGACCACTGTGTAACGAAAAGTAAACAATGTCTCGAATTCTTTAGATGATTGATGACCACAGCCGTGACATTTTCGGACTATAAAATGCGAAATAGTGTGCGTAAAATCGGATAAAAAATGACAAAAAATCGGATATAAAAAGCGGAAAATAAAAATGAAGTTTCTAATATTTTTTTAACTTTTTATTAATTTTCTTGCAAAAACATATTGTAACAAATAATGTTTGTGAGTGTAACGTTTCTTCAGTAATTGTTGTCCTGTGATTTTAAATTATAATGAGAGACAATACTTTTTCGGACTAAAAACTATGGAAAAGAAATAGGATTATCGAAAAAAACTAAAAGTTGGATTTATCGGAATAACAATCTATATACTTAATTTCGTAAGGCTGTTTTTTTATTTAGATATTCTGGCCAAACTGTTACATATAGGGGTAAAATGTAAACGGTAAAATTGTTTATCCCAGCCTGAGGGTATATGCAAAAATAATGAATTTTTTAAGCCTTAATTTAGGGGTGGTTTAAAGGGTTTAAAAGCGGGTATAAAGCCATTAAGCTGAATACATTGATATAGGGATTTTCGAGGGGGTTGAGCCTATACAGGGATTCATAAACAGATAAAAAATAAATTATGAGATTTATATATAGCGATAATTTGTTCACTTCAAACAAAATAATAATACTACTTTTTTAAATCTATTATTTATTTTGATTATTTATTACAATTAAAAGTTAAATCCTTATAAAAATCGGATTTTCCACGTAAAAACGGAAAATAAACAAATTTTATCAAAAGTCGGATTTATTGGACAAACAAAGTTAACTTATATTATTCATTTTTCTGTTATAATTACAGTAAATATATGTTCCGCTTTATTTATCATTAAACTAAAAAGTCGGATATCCCGATAATGTCATGGCTCTGATCATAACACTCATTGAAATGCTATCTACAACAATGTTTTATTAAGCTCTAAAATTTTTTGATTAAACAATTTTAAAAAAACACTTATTCAACAGATATAAAAATTAAATATAGTTATGCAATACTGTACATAAAATGATAAATAGGTAAGTCTGATCGCTATTCTTTTTACTAATATTATGCTCACATCTATTTTGATAATGATTAACAAATGTCAAAAAAAAGTTCAAGGTTTAACCCTTTCACTTAAATAATAAAAAGTTTCTGATTAGTTGTTGTTATTGTTTCTTTAGTCTGAATCCGCTTCATCCTAACACTTAAGGCTAAGTTTGACTTTGAAATTTCACGTCTATGAACTCCTGAATACTCTATCATAGAGTCTCTATGTATCACCCTTTGGGGAAATTTTATATTTTTTTGCAAACACACACACGTGAAAATAATAATTCTTATGCATTGTTGCATTTTTCTAAGTGAATTAACATTTGATAAATTTTATGGCCCAAAACAATAGGAACAAGTATTCTTTATTTGCTCGAAAATCCTCAGTAAGTATTCAAATCTAGATTTAATGTTTAATGATAATAACAAAAAAATATTGCATACTTTTTCGTCGATATAAAATTATTTTAGCAACACTTTGTAAGGATAAGTAAAATCATTAATAGTTATAAGAACATGAAATATCTCGGCAGATAGATGTAAATTTATGCAATAATTTCGAATTACGTTTACACAAATTTATTTTTATACATTCGCTTTTGATACATACATATAACGTTATTAGAATTTTATTTATTCATTAATGCATTCACGTCAGCATTAATTAGAAACGATTTTGCATTTTACAAAAAATTTAAATAAATACATGAAATACGCAGTGATTATTAATAATGAAGCAAAATTAGGAAGAGTTTTGGTCAAACCCTATGAAATAATTAGAGCACTCTATTAATATTAATATTGTTTTATATTTTAATCAAATTTCCATAACAATTAAACATAGGAAAAATTAATCGATTACGTGAAAAATAATTTCGAAATAAATTGATTGCTTTTCCGGGTTTAATAACTTTTCAAGTAATAGTTTTTATGTTTATATTTTTGCATTATACAAACTTTAGTGCAACTATTTACGTATTTTTTATTAGTTATCAATTCCTTTTAGTACTGATTAATTTGATTTTGACATTTCAAAAGAATTTGTTCACTGATAAAACATTCAACATTTAACACTTCAATTAACTGTATGCGATACGAACCAAAACACCAACACTATCATACAAAACGATCGTTTATATTCGGTATTCTTTAAAATAAAACTAAGCGTGTACTTTAAATGATTAATTGCTAAATTATAAACTTAATTTAAGAATGATTTAAGTGATTTATTCATACTTTTTCTAACAACGTATTATTATTTATGTAAGATTTATTTATTATTCTGCTAATAATTCTAGTATTAATTAATATTAAAACATTTTTCCTTATCGCAGCCATGGCTCAAATCGTGAACTCAGGTGATGTACATTTGCAGATTAACTCATTTAAAAAAAATCTAATGAGAAATAAAATTTTAGTTTCGCATACAATACACTTAAACAGCGGCTTTGAGTGTCCTTTAGTGGGTCTTGGACTGGGAGGTCGCAGGTCTGGCGGACACCCGAAGAGCGAGGTATCGCTACAAATGGTTGAAGACGCGTTGGATGTTGGATACAGACATTTCGATACTGCGCACAATTACTCGAATGAAGGAGAAATCGGTTTAGTTATACGTAATGCGATAAACAATGGATTAGTTAACAGATCGGATATATTTTTAACAACAAAATTAGAAAGATTTCAAATTGATAGCCGAGAAAATGCAACAAATGGTATTCGTCTGGCTTTGGAAAAACTAAATCTTACATATATAGACTTACTTCTCATTCACGGCCCAACTTTACATCACGAGAACGGATGGGCTGCTATGGAAGATGCGGTTAATAACGGTTTTGTTCGATCTATTGGTGTTTCGAAATTTAACGAAACAGATTTGGATAATTTATTAAAAGTAGCTAAAATAAAACCAGCGATGAATCAAATCGAGAGCTATCCTGGAAGAAATAATTCTGCGCTTATTAACTATTGTAAAAAGTTAGGCATTGCTGTCACCGCTTATTCTCCATTAGGTTTCGGTACACAAATCAATAATACGAATATCATGGATATCGGAAGCAAACATAATAAAACTTCGGCACAAGTGATTATCAGATGGCAGGTTCAGAGAGGTGTGGCTGCCATTCCGAAGAGTACTAATCGAACCAGAATTGCGGAGAACATTGATGTTTTTGACTTTAGTCTTACCGACCAAGAAATGCATATTTTAGAAAATATGAGCTAATTATTATCGTTAAATATGTTAATTAATAATATTTAGCTTATTTAAACTTTAAATCTTTTAAGTTTAATTTTTAAAAATATATACTTTATTATATGTTTTAAATTTTATGCTTTTGAAATAAACTGATGCTAAAAATTGTTTTAAAATAAATTTAAAAGGCGTTTTATATCTTAAGTTTGAAAATGCATATATAATATATTTTTATTCTAAAAGGAAAAACAAGACCGTCATTAACTATTAACATCGTATCATTTTTATTAATCAGTTAACAATTTGCTTAATTTACTCAAAAAATAATTATTATAGTATATGCGGAACATATAAATTAAAATTTAATTCTATTTTAAATCAAATTTAAATCTATATATTACCGTACACTTAATATCTGGGTTCTGTTTTTGTTTAATTAATACAACTACAATCCTAGATTTTCCACTCTAATTCTGAATCTTTAAATTAAGTTAACGAACTCATTAAAAGTGTATAAAACGCCATAAATGGCAACAAAATGGAATCATACAGTTTTTAAGATTTTTAAGAATAATGCATTTCTGAAAGCTTTTATATCGCTAAATAACATTTTTAATATTAAAAATTTAGTAAAAATTCCATTATCAATATCAATAAAAACCCATCTTTAACATGAATGAGGGAAAGAGAGAGGCTGTAAAAAAAGTTTAATAATGATAAGGATTTATGTTATAAAATATTTTGAAGGGCAACACATAAAAGTTGTCTAGAAATAAAACTCAATTGTCAATTATTTTAAAGAAATAAAAAATTTATTCAACATTAAGTTTCATATTAAAGATATATTAAAAAAGCAAAAAGTATAACCTATTGAGCGATTGTTTAGATATATGCGATTTCTTTCATATATGCATAGAAAACTTCTTTATCTGTTACACAATTATATAAACTTAAAAACTTCTGTTTTTTTCCTAAATTTTCAAGGCTTTCTTAAATAGCATCATAAAATCATTGAAGATATTTTTTTAAAAATCGTTTAACTTAACAAAAATTTTATTGAAATATTATTATCAGTCATTAGAGTCGCCAAATTCAGGACTAAAAACCGAACAAAGTCTGCGAGGAAATGGGATAAAAGTTTGAATTTCACGATTATTCAGGATAATCCGACAAAAAATGCTAATCGGGGGTAAAAAGTTGGTTTAAAACACAAATCTAACGTTTTAAAATGGAAAAGAAATTCGGATTTATCATATTTTCAGGAGTTATCAGGAAAAAAGTAGTAAAATTCAGGATTTTCAGGGACAACAAATGGGGCTAAAAATGCTTATTTTTATATGATTCGTCCACATATGATACTAGATTTAGTTATAATCTTGTTCAAAATAGAAAGAATTTCCTGAATTTGGCGACTCTATTAATCATGCATTAATTGTAGTACAATATCTAAAATCGGCTAATACTCAAGGTATCAATAAATTAAGGAGTAGTTATTAATTTAAGAAGATATCATATATTACAACAGTTAATCATTTTAATTCTAATTCATAGTTACACAAGGTCTGAACCTCTAGGGGGTCAGATTCTGGAGATCTCAATTTTTAGAGGGGGAGTCAAAAACTGAGAATTTGAACGATAATTTTTTCGGCCATCGGACTAAAATTTTTTTTGGAAATTTTTGTCTAGACAAAAGCCTAAGCCACGGCCCTCGAATTTAAACTATAATTTTTAAAAATTTTTACAAAAATTTAAAGGGGTCACAAAAACTCATCGGTTTTGATGCACAATTTTTTAACAATTTGACCAAAATTTTTTCAAATTTTCATTTTTTTTCGTCCTTGAATTTCTCAAATTTTGTGTGGGGTGGTCGGATTTTCCAAATATCTAGGGGGGTCAACCCTGAGCTAGCACCCCCTTGTGTTACTATGTACTAATTATAAGTGAATTTCAGGTTAGAAAATTATAGGTATTGGTTAGAAAATCTTAAACACTTAAATCATTGAATGCATCTTAAAAGTTTTGCAAATTTTTTAAATATTCTAATTATTCATGTAAATTAGATTTTTGGCTATCATTCAAGATATACTGTAACTTCGAATCAATGACTATTGCGACTGATTCTCAAAAAGTGATTTTGGAAGTTTGATCGAATGACCAAAACAAATCTAAAATTTATTACTTAAATTATATATGCTTTTGGCCAATAATTTAAATCTGATTTGAAACATTGCTGTTTAGTTTCGGTTATTTTAGTATTATAGAACTATTTTATTTTTTGATTTGTCGAAATGTACGTCACTCACTGAATGGAGTGTGAAATATGTAAAAATGAACGAAATAACATTTAAGTGATGCGAATCATATCAATTTTAAACTTATTGTTAAATCATAAAAATATGAAAAACTTTAAAATGTGAAAAATGGTTAGATTTAACGAATCAACTTATTTTTCTTTACATTTCGCATTAAACATCAAAAAATAATAATTTTTGGGTTTTTTGTAACCAGTGTTTGATTTTTTTTAAATAATCGCGAATAAACGTTAAATTTAATTGTTGCACAATATACCGTTCGCATCATTTTCGATTATCACTTTTAGGTAATTTTGCTAAGGTTTGGACTAATAAAGTAAAATATTTTTAGAAATTAGATTAAAATGTTTGCACAGGATTTAATATTTCACACGTGTGAGTTATATTCAGACAGCGGATATTTGGTTAAAACAAATAGGGAAATTTGGTGGTTATTTGGGAACAAAAATCTCAAAATTTGGTGGTTATATAAAACATATTTTTATTACATAAAATTATTATACTTTATAATTAAGAGTTTTTCAATATTTTCTTTTGTTAAATTTTCTCTTCTTTCAAAAAGAATATGTTTATAAATTGAAAAACTTCTTTCAACTGCCGATGAATTTAAAGGTGCATAAAACAATTTTTGTTTTAAGTTTACATCTTCAGAATTCTTTAAATTTTCAAAGTCAGGATTTTTTAAGATCGAATCAGTAAGTTTTTTTAAGACATCTTCAGTTAAATTTGCCTTAACATTATCTATAATATCAATTTGTTCTTGAAATTTTAGCGTTTGACTTTCAAGTTTTTCAATTATAGATGGTATAAACTTGTAGTTTTGAATATTTAATAGTTCTAACTTTAAATTTTTGTCCAAAATTAGTTTTTTTGCTGAACTTATTTTAATAGATGTTGAGTTTAAATTGTTAATAAAGTTGGAAACTTTATTAAAATTATCTAAATGATAGAAAGCACTTTCAAGAAAAGTGCCCCATCTTGTAATGACTGGTTCTGGTGGTAACGGAAGTCCAGTTTCTTTTTTAAAACTTTCAATTCGTTGACAACTTTTCTCAAAAATAGCTTTAATTGACGAAATGTAGTTGTTTACTAAAGGATGTTTTTCTCTAATCTTTTCACATACTCTGTGCAACGCATGTGCTAAACATGTTACATGACTCAAGTTTTCATATCCAGAATTTTTCAAATCTCTTCCAGCTTTTAACATGTATGACGCTTGATCAGTTATTAAAAGTTTAAATTTATCGAATTCAATTCCCTCAGGCCATAATTTCTGTAATGCAAGGGTAACCATTTTTATTACGTTAATAGCGTTTACAGATTCAATGAAAGCAACTTTAAATAGCATTGGTATAGTTGGACTTCCATCTAAAATCCCTAATAATATTTAGTTAAAAATTTAATTAAAATAATTAAAAAGAAATAATTTAAACTTACCAATAAGAATGTTTAGAACACATCTTTTCTTTACATTCATTGTTTCATCAACTATAAGGTAAATATCATTGCTACCAATTTTTGATATTATCTCATGAATTTTATTGTCAAATAAAGGCGTTACATAATTTTTTCGTAACGTACTTTCATCTGGAATATTAATTCTTGAATACTTAAACATAAAGTTTCTTAATTTTTCATTTTGAAGTTTCTTTAGTGGTATTCCAGCACTGATAAACGCGTTAGTCATTTCCATGTAGAACTCTCTTTATACTTCAATTTTTGAATTTTTCGATAAAATTGTTGTTAATGATTCTTGAGATGTTCCAGATTTTTTAAGTGTTTTATGTTTAATTGATTCCAAATGACTTTTCGCAGCATTTGATCCATGTGTGTGATTAAATTTAATAATTATTGAACAAATTGTACAAAATAAATTGTCTCCTTCTTGTTTGTATTCAGGATATTTAACACAAATTGCACTAATTTTAGATTTCAATGATGACTGATTTTTAGGCATAACTTTTGTTTAAATTTAAATTAATTCGAATTCGATAAATATAAAAATATACACTTTCAATGTCTATTTCAAAACAAACATTGATTTTTACACGTTTTTCTTTTAAAAATATTAATAACATTAAAATTTGGTTAAATAAACGTAATTTTTGAAAATTTGGTGGTTATAACAAAATTTTAGCAAATTTGGTGGTTTTGGGGTTATTTGGGATTTAACCAAATATCCGCTGTCTGGTTATATTATAAGCTTTTTTCTATCTTGATGTTTGAAACCCAAAGTTGATAAATGTAAACCTCAATATATTAATAGGTTTTACTCATTTTTCAAAAAAAATTTTCTCTATTAGTCCAAACCTTACCAAAATTATTTAAAAGTGATAATCGAAAATGATCCGAACGGTATATTTTGTGTTAAAACTTAGAATAATGTTATTTACGAAAATTCAAACAAAAATTTTGAAAAAATAACCTTCGTCTAGGTTCTAAGATAGCGGTAAAATATTCTTTGATCCATCAAAGAAAATGAATATTATTTTTGTCAACGATTTTTTCTTTGTCCAAAGATATTATATTTGATTCAAAAAAAATAATATTTATATGAATTTTATTTTATTTATATTTTTAGTTTTGAAACTAAATTAGGGATTATTAGATTAAATTAAATATATAAAAGAATTATCACAGAAGTTTGCTATTATCTTCAAACACTAAATCTAAAATTATCGAAAGATTTTTCACATGATTTTAGCCTATTTTGTTAATTAAAATACTTGGTTTTAGAATGAGTTTAAGAATGAATTAACGGTAGTTTGCGTATCAAAGATATTTGCCTAAACATGGATTAATCAATTTATAATGACGTATTCTTATTGTAGCATAAATTTTAAATCATGTTATCAATGAAAATTTTCATACAATTACGATTAATTTACGCTCACTTCAAATAAACTCACGTCTATTTTGATAATGAATATTATCAAGAAATACGAAGATTAACTGATAACAAAAAGTTTACGAGTGTTGATGTTGTTTTAGGTTGACCTTAAAATTCTACAAAGTCTCGCCCAACTTGTCTCACCCTTTCGCGCATACCATTCTCTACATTACAGTTATGTAACTTCTAAACACCCCTTAAGGGCATATACACATACTGTACATGTTTACAATGTTAGCAGTAACCCTTTTATTACTTTTCTACGTTTAAGTTCTTACATTGATGTTCATAATTGACGAACGGCTTGGTATCAAACAAAAGAAAGCTTTACAAATCTGTTATCTATTGCATTCAAAAGTCTTAAAGGAGCTGTAAAATATCGTAATAAGATTGTGATTAATAAATTTTCTCAGATACTGGATTGTCATATGTATATCTCGGGAAAGGAAAGAAATTAAATATATTTTAGCTGACTTTCTTGTAGACCATGTATGTCTGTCCGTCTGTCCGACTGTCTGTCTTTGTGTCCACAGTCTTTATATTTATTAAAGAAAATTTGAATACTCTTTATATTATGGTAATTAAGGGGTTTGTTTTTTGCCCAGTATTGACGTATTGACATATTGACGATACAAATGACTTGTTACATTAAACTATTAGAAATTTAGCTATCTGTGAATGTGTAGTTCCTGTTTAATTATAAGCTAAATACCCGAGCTTCGAGCTTGAGCTTATTTTTAAAGCTTATTTAAAGTTGAGCTTGTAGCTTGAACTTCAAGCCCGAATTATCAATAGTTTGAACATTAAGCTCAGCTCAGTTTAAGCTTGCTTAAGCTCAGCTCGAGCTTTTTGCTATCACTAATTCTAAGTTAGTCAACTGTATGACCCAAAACAATACAATAGAAAGTATGGAAACTATATTTTTAAAATTTACAAAATACCACATACCTAATCCCGATTTTATTAAATAAAATATTATTTTATAAAATTACTATAATTTTTGTATATTCATTAAATAAAATCATTAATTTGAAAAACCGGAGTTTTAAATCGATCCCAGAGATCCATAAATATGAGGTAAAAATTTAATCTGAAATGCATTAAATTAGATTAATTATTGGTCACGTTGTAATAGCAATCTAGTTTTACATTCAAATCAATTTTCTATAATTCTTAATCAATAGGACAAATTGATTATTTATATAAAATATTCGAATTCAATTGTCAAAATTTCCAGGTTTCATAAATTATATAAATTAAAAAATTATTAATATTCAAGCAATTTAATCAAACTTTATTAAAAATAGATTTAGTATCGTTTTGTTATCAATTACTGATTATAATTGTTTCGAAATATCGAAAGAATTATTTCTATGATAAAACATTAAACATTTACGAAAATACGGTGAATTTCACTTCATTTAACTGCATTTAATACGAAACAAAAGACCAACGCTATTATGCAAAATCTATAGTGTGATCATCAGAGTCTAGACTTTTTCGGAACTAAAATATCAAAATTTCGGTCGGAAATTCGGACAAAAAATCAACTTTTTTCGGA
>JAQGAW010004188.1:0-11279 GCA_034698025.1 Phthiracarus crinitus | reverse complement strand
TAAAAAATTTGGTGGTTATAACGATTTTTTGTCAATTTTGGTGGTTTTGGTGAAATTTGGGATTTAACCAAATATCCAGTCTCTGATAATTATCTAAACTTTACGCCTACACATATTGATTCTGAAATTTAGTCAATTACCGTTAACGAACCCAAAATTATTGTTACCGTTTCATTACCGCAAAAAAACATTTTTTACTTCATTACCTGAATTAATATCCAAATTCACTGCCATTTCACGGTAATAAAAAAATTTTCAATCACTAATATACACTTAATAAATGAATGATAGTCATTCGATACTGTTGTATTGATTTGAATTTTTCGAAAAGGTTTGGAACTGCCATCAATTATTCTTAAGTAAGAATATTATTTTAACAAATAATTGGCAAAATCAATACATTTATTCTAATTTCTGATAAAACATTCTTTAAATTATGAAATAAATTTTATCGTTTATAATTAGTTTGGATCCAATGAGTGGTATGACTTTTGGTTCACCAGACAAACGTAACTTCGATGAAATAGATAATGTAGGCTTCCGTGGTTTTGTTAAGAGAAATTTCGACGAAATCGATAGATCAGGATTTAATGGTTTCGCGAAACGTAATTTTGACGAAATCGATCGCACAAGTTTTGGAGGATTTGTTAAGAGAAACTTTGATGAGATTGATAGGTCTGGTTTTAACGGATTTTCTAAGAAAAATTTTGATGAAATAGATAGAGCAGGGTTTGGAGGATTTGTTAAAAAAGGGAATCGTGTCCCCATTAGTAAACTGAATGATTTACCTGTCAAAACAATTGAAATATTGCAAAGCGGTAAAGAGCCTGAGTATACTAATTACTATAAATCAAAATAATTATAGAAAAATGAACCATAAATTGTTACCTTCATATTATATTGTGTATAATTGTTGTATACGAGAATGCCATTTATCGTAATTTTTCCAGTATTTTTAATCAATCGTATTGTTGTTTTATCCTTATTTATTAAACTATATTTCTAAATATAAACATTCTATTAAGAACTAATATGAATCAAAAATTATGATTTACTTAAATTTAAATCACTGTTATAACTAAACTAAACATAAAATAAATGATGTAATTTACAAATAATCAAACATTTGATACAAAAACTCAATAATCCGTAAGTTATACATTAATACGCTTATCATTATTATCATAGATTAATTTGTATTACTTTATTCTTATTATACATTAACTTTGTTCAGTAAATATATGATCTTTCAATTAATTTTATAATGTTTTTGTTTCAAATCAATTCAATAAACATTTCGTCATTCTATCTTACAGTACAGATTATATTATTATAACAGTTTAAAATTTAAATTAAAAATAGCATTTTGAAAATAAAATAACAAATTCAGTTAAATTAACAAATTAAGGTATTTCGCCCATAATTTTTTTTTTTTTTCGTTTTTACATATAAATGTGTTATTAAATCTATAAATTAATAAATGCCAGCAAATTTAAACAACTAATTAATTCTATAAACAAGTTCTAAAAGTATTTACAGAAAATTTAATGTAACATTGAAAGACAAAAGAATAAAGATTTTTATTTTGTGTGATCGCGTGATGAGAATTTTGGTAATTAACTTTTAATTATAATACAGAATTGTTTTGGCAGCAGTTAAATAAAATCGTAGACACATTTAAATCCGATTATTTCCTATTTTATATTCATTGTATCGATAGAATCACAACTTACGGGCTTTGTTACAAGTAATTAGTATGTAAGCACATAAACAATTATTGTAAATTTGCATATGACTCTCATTAGTTTGATAGCTTCACTACCAAGTCATACACTGTTTGAGCTAACGGTTACACTAATTATTTAAACTGTTTTTATCCGCATTCGATTACTAAATTTTTTGTTTGACTATTAGAAAGGGAACGCTCTATGAATTTTTGCTTTTGTTGAGAAGTTTAGCTTATGGTTTTGATTATATCCGTCTATCTGTCTGTTCGTCCAATATTCGCCTTCTGTTTGTTTCAAACTTTTTAGCTATCTTTTTAATATATGTCTCAATACATAAAAGTTCTACATTTATGTTTGTTTTTAGAATTAAGTTTGCCGAAAATTCATTTTTTGAAAAATTAGCTTTCAATAAATAAGTAAATTGAATTTTGTGTATAGAAATAAAATTTACTTTCCGCTTCATAAAAGAATAAATATTACAAAACAAACAAAAGTAAATACTAATAGATTTAAGAATGTTATTGATTATACTTTTAAAAAAAGTGCGCAAAGACGATGATATCGAATATAAAAGCGTATATATAGGAGAGAAAGATAGGAGGATAGGAAGAAGTGATAAATTGATTGATACAAATTTATTAAATTATCTAATATATGAATATAAAATGAATGAATATTAAAAATGTAAGCATGAAAACATATTGAAAAGTTTTAAAAAATTATTGATGTGAATATATAAGTGATTTATAAATAGTTTTCACTTACTGAAATAAAATATAATGTACTCAAATAGATTTCTAATGAAAACTTAACACAGATTCAAAGGTTAATCAAATAATGACTTATCTTAATTTAATCTTATTTCCAAGCATTGTAAATAAAATTAAATATATCCATAACGACTGTCCAGTAAGTGAATAAAAACTTTGTAAATAAAATTAACCAAAAAATTTGACCTTTAATATAAATAATATAATATAAAAATAATGTTTTAGATATAAATCATTTTTATGTCATCAATAAATCATTGAATACACAAATTGGATCAAAATCGCGTGAAGAGACGAAATCGTAGTTTCAAACTTTCATTAAGCTCTCACAGTATGACTGAAACAATTTAGAGCAAACTATGAATTATTTTAGCGCAAACTTTTTAGTTAGAAATAAAATATTTTAATGTGTCACTAACATTGCTTTGATCATAATTTTTTATTTAATGTAAGATTTAAGTGATCACATACTGAGCAAAAAGTGCGAAATTCCATTAAATAAAATTTGGTATTTTTGCACTTATATAATATATAAATACCGTTCGTAAGACTTATATCACAGTTGAGCCAAAAACAGTTAACAGATTTGTTGTATCTATTAATAAAATAGCGAACAAACATTCTTATATAATTTTATTAAATATGAAGTTTGTAATTCGAGGTAAGCCTAAGATTAATATCTAATATTAAAAACACAAAACTGTTTGCATAATTATATTTTAGCATTAATTGAAGAAGAAAAGGTTCGCAAGAATAAGGCTGGATATAGTTTAGATATTGCGCTGATTTCTGATACTAAACGATCACTTATTGATGAAATCAGTTCAGACGACGCTAATGAGAATAAAAGAAAATATAAGACTAAACACGTGGATCTTGACTCAAAGTATCATCAGTTCGATCATTATTATAACATGTCTGAATGGTCTGCGAACAGAAACAAAAATTATCGCGTAAGGAAACAAATAGATTATAAGGATCTCTGCTTAGATGAAGAAGAACTTCAAACAAAAACTAATAAAATGCGATTATAAATCATTGGAACCCATTTTAATTAATATTAGTCGTAAAATAGTTAATAATCGTGTTTTATAATGTTATGTTGCGAATTACAAATTTTTTAAAACATTTAAACTTTTGTTAAAATTTTTCTAATGTTATCTTAATTGACAATTTTTTCTATGACTTTTTATTACTTTTATATTATTTGATTGTTTTATTATTTATTAAAAATTACTTATTGTTTTTAATGGAAATCTAACATAAGACAATTATAGTTTGTTTACGATAATTAAATAGAAAGACGTGATAAGTAGTGCGTCATCACTTCCCTATCGTTTCTGCCAGTTTCGCATGAGTTTGGAAATCTTATGAAATAATTGTGCTTTCGTTGACACGATAGAAGTCGAATTTGGCACTCATTTGAAAAAGTTTCGCCATTTGATCCTATTTGCAATTAAAGCAGAATTAATCTTAAGTCTTATTTCCTATGAGTTTATACCGCAAACAGGATTATAGTTTGGAGAACAGTAATCCAAACAAACACATTTCGCTCGATTAAGAAAACTAGATCTATCTTCCAGACAATTGCCATTATTCTCGCAATATTGCTTTTCACATTCAACTAAACCAATAATAAATTTTATTTAATACATTAATTTAATAGTTAATAATAAAACAAATTTTACATTCAACTATTGGAGATCTTCTTCTGTAAGGCTCATCTGAAAAAGAATAAATAAGATATGAAATTCCATTTTAATATATTTTCTGAAGTATGTAGCTTTCTGAACTACTGTAGAGTGTCCAAATGTTAAATTTTCAGGCACGAGCCCGACTAAAGCCTGACCTGAGTTCGATTAATTTAGCAAATTGAAAGCCCGGCCCGTTAAAAAGTGTCGGGCCCGACAAATAGTATATTTTATAATTTATTTAATGTGCTTCAATTATTTAAACTCTCCTATTTTAACACATTTTAGCTGAGTTATTTATTGTTAAATATAGATAAGCTATTCTATTTATTTAATAGTCAAAATATAAAATATAAATTTTTGTTTATTTATAAAACAAGGCCCGGCCCGAAATTTTAACTGTAAAGCCCGAACCCTGCCCAGCCCTACCAAATGTGTCGGAGGCCCGCGGGGGTCCGACAAATCGGAGGTCCGTTAGCAAGTCTATTGCGAACAATAGTTAAAATAAGTTTATTTGAATTTTCGATATCATTTAAAATTCTATTAGCATTAAATTGCTAATATAATGAGTAAATAAATAGTTATTAAAAATATTAGAAAAACTTCAATATAAATGAAAGAAAAAAAATAATAAATACCTTTTACGAGCGCATTCATACGTTCTAAGTTAGGAAGAGTCACTTTAAGTAAGGTATGGTTTAATGTCAAAAACCCATCAGACACTTGGTTCAGTAAAAATATCCATGAATCCCATTTCTTTGTATTGGAGTAACACAATCCTTGAGTACCAAACCCTCCCACAGTAACTCTTGCGCCTTCAAGTGAATTCGGACCGCGAAAAACGCGTTTAATCAATACAGAGCCACTGTAAGTATCGCCGCCATCGCTCGGATACAATTGCTCAACAATTCCTGACACTACCACTTGCGGTAATTCTTCGTAACGTCGCGGCCCTTTGTCTCTACATTCTGGTCTCGTTCTTATCTTATAACGTAATCTTGCGTCAGAGAACGAACATATTATAATAATTATACAAATACAAAACACAAAATAATCTATTAGTTTAGTCATTCTTAAATTTGAGACTTTTTTAAAATAAGCAAATTGTTTACCAAATATACATTGCATTGAAACTTACTAAACGTTATGTTCATATTCAATATATTTGGAAAGTTGTTTAATGCAAGCGTAGGTGTTGTGTGCCATTGTATAATACTGTATTACTGCTATAACTGTAATACTGTATAACGTGTAGCACTGATTTGTAAAACTAGTCAAACACGTTATGTTGTTTATCGAATTTAAATATATATGTATTAAAACTAGCCATATGCTACTTTAAATTCGATAAATATAGATAAATCTATTCAATTGTATTGTTTTCTTAACACATATATTCTCGAAAAAAAGAAAAAATAATTTACTAAGTATTTTTTTGTACCGCAAAATCAATTTTATTATGAATAAGTTATTAGCACTAAATAGGCTATCACTGCGTATACTTAGTAATTATTAGAGTCAGTTAAGATTCGGAGTTTTATAATTTTATTCTACAAATGAATTAAAGTAAATGTTAGTTTTTTTCTAGTTTAGATCACAAACTTTAATTTGGTAAGCGATTAGAAATATTGCACAAATGAATTGAGATTTTAAATCCATTTATTATTTAAAAAAACATTACAATAATTTTTTAAAAAATTAGCAAAATAAACGCAAACAATGCATAGATTCAGTTAAACATAGATTCTATGTCTTAATTGATTTTAAACAACATTAATTAATAAATATATCAAATTATAAATTAATGCGGAAAATTAGCAAAACATTATTTAAAGCAATTGAGAAAAAATGGGAAAATTAATATCAATGAATCACAACATAATGCATTTTAAATAGTTTGTGAAATATCAATAATTTAATTGATTTATGAACGATCCTATGACTTAAATGATTTAAATATACAAATCATACAGTAAATGTAATTTTTGTTTATTACTCTTCTAAGTAATCAAATGGATAACTATATGATAGAATTGCGTGATAAATGATGTGCATATCATCATTCAATGTATACATATATGAATCACAAACACGTATTGATCTCGATTTCTTTCCAGCATTCGTCACATTCAACGTAACAACACCAGTGAAATTTACAGTTACATCTTTCTAGCAATCTTTCGATTCTGGTTTTATATCCACGACCACAACATAACAATTCACTAAATGGAAAAATAGAAAATAGCATCAATGGTTATATTCACATGAAATTCACTCTATTTCGGGAATTAATAAAAACAACATCATATAAACAATTACATCTCATTCATAGAGAGTTCGCTTCTATTAGTTTAGTGCAAACAAATCTCATTTATTTATAAAGTTTATATTTAATAAATTAAATATAATTTATACCGATAATGGATGATTACAAATCTCTTTATGATATTAATATAAAACAGTATAGACATGAACAAAAGCATAAGCTCTACTTTTTTTTGTAAAAAAGTGAGCTAAAAATAAGCGTATAATCATTTGAACAATTTATTTTAAGCATTGTGGTCTTCACATAATGCAAAGATGTGGTCTATTGCTATCGCCCGGAGATGACAACCAGGAATCGGATTTTATGGTGTCTTAAGGCATCAATTATGGTATGGTATTAACGTGTTTTCATAAACAAATTATGGTGTCAAATGTGTTAATTTTTGATTTTAGCTCACTTTCTTTTTAAAAAAAGAGTATGTTACCGATTTTCCAAAAAATATTGAAATTTCATGGTAAATTTAATTAATTTAGTTAACAATTTTTTGTTTATTTAAGAATATAGTTCGCTAAAACTCATTGAATTTAAACAACAATTTTTATAACAATTTTTGGTATAATAAAATATTTAGTTATGATAGTATTTGATGACAATTTTTAATTAAATTTTATTCGAAAAGTTTTTTGGTTCCATTTTTCATATTATAGTGATTTTATAGTTTTTAAACTTATGGTCATATGGTTTTAGGTTTAAGTTTATGGCAAATTATGGTATACCATAATAATCCGATTCCTGATGACAACCAATACGACGGGGGATCTACTTCTGGAGTTACCAGTAAGTGCCAGTTCGCTGACAAATGATAAATGAAGCCAAATCGTATGAAACCAATGAATAAATGATAAATGACCGGCTAATGGCTTCAGCCGGTAAATCCCAATAAATTAAGAAAAATAATAAATCCAATAATAAGTGACCGGATATGGTTACATCCGTACATCGTTAGGTAAATGCAATGCCAAAAAAGAAAAAAGAAGAGATGACAAGTCCACTTGAATGGTGCAAATGCCAAACAAAATAATAGTTAGTAAATGCATTGAATAAAAGCAGAGCGAAAAAAGCATTATATTAAAGCGTTTATTATTGATTGAAAATTTAGCATAATTTATACTTAATTAAAATTACTCTATAAATAACTTAAGTTAATGCTTCAAATTTTGAATATTTTTATTCAATTTATTTATATTATTTAAGAGTAAATAATAGTTTGAGATCATTGAAACTATTTTTGATTAATTTTAGATTTATTTAATTTTGTTAACATCACAATTTTAAATTTTTAAATAATTATAAAAATTATATATTTTGTTAGTTACAACAAACTTATAAACATTTTCAGTGTATTTATTTACATTACATTAAATAAATATGAGTTCATAAATAATAAGTATTTATATAAAAATCTCATGTTAAAAATTGTTGTCATATTATGCGGTTGTTTATTATTATTATTTTTAGTACTTCATAGAAATATTTTCAAGGATTTAAGCCTTTAATAATGATTGCTGTAAAGCAATCGAAACACTTTAAGTTTGTTATAACTAAAAAATATGATTTATATAATCATATTCAAAAATTTTAAAAAATTTAGCTGACTTTCTTGTAGAGAAGCTCAGCTTATTTAAATTAGTATTAGAGAAACTTTGAGGTTAAGTGGAATTAAAAAGTGTAGGTAACCGAAATAGTGATGATGGTTTAGAGCCTGAACCTGAACCCGACCCTCAGGCTTTGACTCGGGCTTAGGATCTGAATTTTGAAAGAGGCTCAGGTTCGAGATTCTAACATTTTGGAGTCTGAGCCTGGGGTTCGAGGCTTGGGTTCTATTTATGAGAGTCTAACGCCTATTAATAGATGCTCAGAGAAGTTTATTTATGTTATTGAATGTGATTTTCTTTAAGTTTTTCAAATTTACAGAACGATTTTGTTTTTGTTACTTACTTTTTGTTATTTATAATATTGCAAAACATATGTATTTTTCATATTGAATGCGCTATTGAGTCATTTATTACAATATAAAATATTGTTTCATTTAAAAACATTTATAGAGGCTCGGAGGCTCGGGTTCTGGCTGGAGCCTCTGGAACCCGAGACTCATCTTAACTAAACCGAAAGTTAATGGGATCTTTTTTATTTTTTACCATTAGTGGATTCGAATATTCTAATATTTTAAATCATTTGTGTTTATATACAATATGTTCAGTAAAATGTTCATACGGTAACATAGGTTAGTATTCCGTTTTTAATAAATGAGCGATTTGTGCGTTCATTAAAATAAGCTGTACAATAATAGTTTTCTTTTAACAATAATTTTACTGATTAGAAATTAAAGATGTTCTCGGGTAGTGGTTCTTCGACCCGACCCGAACCGGCATATCTTAAATTTAACCGGAACCGAACCGAGAAATTTGATGAACTACCCGAACCGAACCGACAAGAAACCCGATAACCCGAAAACCCGACAATTGACACATGAAATTCGTAAAAATCGTTTAATAATAGAAAAACAAAACTTGTATAAAATATAATGAAAACTTTGAGTTTACTATTCGTTTTAAAACTTCTAATATTTGAATAATTAAAATGTTGAATATTCAAGATGTTTATAAGATTCTTATTTGAAGTTTAATAAAGTCAATATTCATATAGAATTTTTTAAATTTCATACCAAAAATTGATTTTCGGGTTTTCGGTTTCATTCGGGTTAACCGATAAGAAGTTTATTCAACCCGACCCGAACCGAGTAATGATAAATAGCAACCCGAACCGAACCGATAAGAAACCCGTCGGGTAAAACCGTCGGGTTAACCGACCATAAAACATCTTTATTAGAAATTATTGTTAGAAATACAATATTAGAAACGTATCACAAAAAGTTTGATTTTTCAAACTTAAAACAAAAATTATGTCAAGAAAAGTTATTTAAAAGTTTCAGTAACTCTAATTTAGAGTTTACTAATATTAGATTAAATTTATAATTTCTTCTAAGCCTTAGGATGTGCTAGAAAAGTACAGTCAATGATAGAAGAGTGCGATATAGTGAAGCGAATATATCAGTGTTTATTGTTTAGAAAGAGTGGGTGGAAATTACAGGATGGGTCGCAATTGTATTAATTTGCGGCAAATATTATCGCGGGTTATCTAGTAATTTACTAACATTAGTAAACAACAATATCCTTCCCTTTATGTGAACACATATGCACGGAAACAAAATTCGTTTATATATTATTATTCGGTAAAAGATAACTACATTTCAGCAAAAAAAATATATTTAAAAATGAAAAAATTAATGTTAGCATACCATCCATCGATTGCTTTCGAAGTACGTTTACAAATTCTTCCATGAGTTCCGAGTGAACCAATTTTATCGTTGCGTTCGCAAAAGTCAGGCGATGTGTGAATATATATTAAATCAGTGTCTGTATGCGGTTTAATATATGGTTTTATAGGAATCATTTGTGGATTGCGATCGTTTATGAAACTCTGTATACAACAGAATAACTGAATAAATTGATCGATATTTAAAATAGGATAATGTTGTTTCTATAAATTGCCTTTGATGTGTACGGAGTATATATCATGGAAGCTGCTTCTAATTTTGATTCTTTAACAGGTTTTGTCGCTACAGTTTTAAGATTTGAATTTTTAAATTGAACTTCTGTTGCAGAATCAAATTTTTCTTTAAGTATATTTCCTTAAAAATAAAATATTTCATCTGATTATATTTTTTTAATAATATTATTTAGACTTATTTTATAACAAATGACCAAAGCGTCACAAAATATTTATTTAAAATCTCATAATATTTAAATATATATTTACGTAAAAAGTACCAAATATTTATTAAAATATTTATTTTAAAAATTAAGATTTAAGCATTATTATTATAGTTACGCTCCTATAGGAAGATTTAGGGGGTCAGATCCCAGGAAATCTCAATTTTTTGACGGGGGTTCAAAAATTCATCGTATTTGAAAGATAATTTTTTCAACCTTCGGACTAAAATTTTATTCAAAAAAATTTTCTTTTCCAATTTTTTTCTTGACAAAAGCCTAAACCACGCCTCATCGTAAAACTAGACGAATTTAAAAGATAATTTTTTGAAATTTTTAAGATATTTTTTATTATTAATGAATATTTAAAATAAATATTATATTTTTTTATTAAGTAAATATTTATTTGTATTTAAATAAATATTTTGTGATGCCTTGCAAATGACTCATTTGAAATGTGTCATTCATTTTTTGAAGCTTTGATATCAATTTATTATTTAATTATAAAACAACAACATTTGAATTCCATTTCTTGTAAAAACAAGAAAAAGATACAGCATTAGAAATAACTGTATTTTAAAAATATTAAAATTGTGAAAATAGTAGAAAATGTATTTTTTGATTTACCGATTTGACGAAATGAAAGCATAGATCTCCAGCATGTTTTCAGTTCGCACGAACCACTCACTCCGTGACATTTACATTCTATTTTCATATTATTTATGATAACCTGATAATAATTTTTAAGTCATTAAATATAATCATAATAATTTTTTATGAAATTAGTTTTTAATTTTTTGATTGTTAACATTTAAAATTGGTTGAATTATTTATTATAGAATAATTTAAATTTTTTTCGGAAAATACTGGGCCCACCAGCCCGAGTGGGGTATCAAATAGAGTATGTAACGGGCCCCAGATTTTTCGGGCCTTGGCGGGCCCCCGACACATTTTGTCGGGCTTTGTCGGGCTCGGGCCTTAAGTTTAGAAAAAAT
>JAQGAW010004187.1:0-11282 GCA_034698025.1 Phthiracarus crinitus | reverse complement strand
ATTTGTGTGTTTCAAAAAATTGGTGATATTTATTAGCTAAATTCAAGTGAATAAGTATGCCTAAAAGAGGTTTCCATTGGTTTTCAGGCCAATTATTAAACTCTGCCTGATATTTGAAAAAAAAAATAAATTGTTTAGCATGCGTTCCGATATTAAAATTTTCTGGAATAGCCTTTGAGACATCAATTTTCACTGAATTGCTAATCGATAAACTGTTCGCTAACTGTGTCATACTTTGCGTAAAAATAGCTAAATGTTGACTCGTGTCTTCATTAACAGATGTATGTCCAGTCATTTGAGTTTGTAGCTGATTTGGATTATTATAGATTCCATTTTGAATAACATTTGCGTACATATGGCTCATTTGCGGTGTGGTATGGTATCCATAGATTTGCGTGTTTGTAACGGGTACTGCTTGTTGTTGCGATAATTGCGTTGACTGTAAATTGTTTTGACTAATTGCGCTAATATTCCCTACATTTTGTTGCTGTGATGCTAATGTTGTTGGCAAATCACTCATTTTATTCATTTTATCCATCAATAAATCAAGGGATTTTTCTATATTCGCATTTTTGTTTTCCACATCTAATAGTTTGGTTTCTAATTCAAGGTTTTTATTTCTCAAATCATTCATTTTACTTGAATATAAATGTTTAACCGTATGTTTATTACTTGAACCTTAAGACAATAAAATGGTGAGATTAAAATCTCCGAACCACTTATTTTCGCTTTTTTGTTGCTTATTTAGTAATTCCAATTTATGATTTTCTGGTGGTTTTATGGGAGAATGTATAACTTTCTGCCCAGACATAAAATATCAAAATCATTTGATTATATTAGACTGAAAAACGTGTCAATTTTTACTGTGAACCAAAATCTCCACCAGTGTAACACGCCGATAATACACTTAAGCCGAACGCGTTATAATTCCCAGAACTCGAAAGGAATGATAACAATAGGGGTTAAGGGCGATTACACAGCCAAGCGACAACACGTTTCCTGTTTTTGTTACGTTTGACACTTAGCGGAAACTCTATAATTATCCGCGCTAACAATCACACACTTAATACGATTTTATTTATTAATCAATTTATTGAAAGTCTTTATTAAATTAAGCGTTTATTGCTTAAACCAATTAAATTAAATAAATTAAGCGTTTATAGCTTTATATAAATAAAATAATAATTTGTATTTTTGCTTAATAATTGCGATACATTTTTATTAAAGCTCTGAAGCCGGGAGTTCTTTAGATCTCAACCGATCTCATCAAAAGCTAAATACGAAGTGAAGTACAAAAACATTAATAGTACAAAATTATCAAAATATAAAATGAAATATTTATCAGCTAAATTAGTCGCATTTAAAGTTTCTTAATAAACGAAAAACAAATGATTAAAGTTTTATAATGAAAAGCGATTACTCTCGCGACAAATTGGTTTTAAACCCTTAAACGTAAAATATATTCAAAGTTTGCTTTTTATAAATGAGAGGATAACTCGTGAAGTGATATATTGCACATCTCAAATCAATATTTAGCTTTAAAATGGAAAATTAATAGAAATTAAAATAGATATACTTTTAATTTTAATTTCGATTAATGTAAATTAAAATGAAATTTATATTCAAATTTTTATAAAATTAAAATGCAAGATTTAAATGAAAAATTTAAAATATAAAAATCGAAATGAAATTGATTTTTCAAAAAAGTTAAAAATTAAAATTAAAATGTAATGAAATGTAATGTAATTAAAATTAAAATGTAATGGAATAATAAATCATTTTATATAATGTAATCGAAATGCATTTAAAATAGTAAAATTCATATTGATACAACACAAATATACATTTTTTAGCTCACTTTATCATAAAGAACGGTTGGAATAGCAATGTCTAATTTTTTCATAAATAGATTTTCCTTATATTTTCATCATTATCATCGATTAGCTATGATTTAGTGTTGTATAATTTTTATATTTTAATTTTACTTTTCATTTACCTTTTCTTTTTATATTATTTTTAATTCTACTTTTCTTTTACTTTTTCTTTTAACAAAATTTTTAATTTTACTTTTCTTTTAATATTACTTCAAGTAAAATTAAATGTTTAAATAATTTTTCTTTTATTTTTACTTTTTAATGGTAAATCAACAATAATATTGATTTACTTTCACTTTTTAAATTTACTTTTTCTTTTTTTACAGATATTTTAATTTTAATTTTCTTATACTTTTTCTTTTAAACAAATTTTAATTTTACTTGTATTTTTCTTTTACTTCAAGAAAAAGAAAAAGTCACAAAATTAATAACTTTTACTTTTACATTCAAAAGTAAATACAACACTACTATGATCATCCTTTATGATAATAAAACATCTCCAGACGAAAACATAATCCTCGCCCCTCAATCCAAAGAATTTTAAAATTTAGGGAAAAGTTAATGGCCTTTTCAAAAAAATATTTGTACCCCTAACATGGCACCTTTGAATATCGTGGACAACAATAAATAGTCTCATTTGCGGTAAACTTACAGTATAAAAATTTAATTCCATAAACTTATATGTTTCTATTACCTAAATATTCTCGAATTCAGATTATATTTAAACTGTAAACGCACTTATTTAATAAAATTTTAATAATCAGCATTAACTAGAATTTATATTTATGGGTATATCTATACGTGAGTAAATTATATTTTTTGAAAAAATTGGAAATATTTTGTAGTTTTGATTTAAAATAAAACAGAATTTGTTTTTAATTTTAAATTTATGAATAATTGACTTCATATATAAAGGTGACTCATGGTAAATAATATAAGATAGTCAATTTTATTAATATATTTAAAACTTATTTTCTAAACAGCTCATCATTACTATTATGTGATAATATGGGATAAACTGTAAATTCATGACTTCATTATTTTGATTACGAATTATTTATAACTATAACAATAAATATCGCATTAATATAAAGTTTACAACAAATTAAGTGTTTGATTAAAATTATCGTTATTATCATCAAATTAACACTTCACTGTTATTACCAAAAAAATTTCATTTAAGGTATTTTGGCATCACGTTTTATGCGCTACACGCCTACGCTTAAACTCTTCGTGTTTTACAGAAAATGTTAACTAAAAGGGGAAAATCGCATTGAAAAGCATTAACATCCATTTAAGGTATTATGGGGTAATAGATTGCCCCGCACTTACTATAGGTTGTTTATAAATTTTGTTTTAACTGATTAAGGAATGAAAAAATACTGATATAATTGGAAATAATTAATTGAGGCATATCTAAAACCACAAGAAAATTGAATTTAGGATAAAAAAGTTATTAGCGCGCAGAGGCATTGGGGTCGTTTTTATCCCACATTTCCACTGAAGAGTTAACTAAGAGTTTAACCTACATATATAATAAAAGACACAAAAAACTATTGGAAGCGTTAAAATTTTTAGATTGTAATGTTTTTAAATTTAATGCTAAATAAAACATCTTGAAATAAATTCATTGTCATAAGTTTAATAAATGCATTCCAAATTAACATACGAAATATAGAATTTAGTTTATGAGAGGGGTACTGCGCGCCCGCGTCTTTAAATGAAATCAAATTAATAAAATTTAAACCTCGACTCAGCTTAACCTGACAACCGACCAATCCAATGGAAACATCGCCAGAAGGTCACGACCCAAAAACTCAGGCAAAGACTTCTAACCTAAGACAAAAATCGATGAATTGTCCGATTTGTTGTTGATAGTCACTGATCCTTTGAATAAATAGACGATTGAAAGAATTTGCTGGTTGTATGTTGACATAACGACATTGTTATTATGTCTTAAAAATCGATTCCAAATTATCAATGCAGATATGAGTATACGGGGATCCAGTATTTAGCTTCATATTGACGATATCTTTGTTGATAGCCACGGGAATAATGATGGAGAATATTAATAAAACGACAATAAGGTGCCAAATGAGCCTTCGATCCACATCTATGACAATGGCAAGTTGACGTTATTGACGGGCCGTCGACGTACTGCCTTAAGACAGGCCATCGGTACTCCTTGAATTTTTAAGAGAATCTCGGTTTGCGTTGACATAATCCATCTTCTGAACAAATAAAGACGAAAAGGAACCGTGAAGACTAAAATCTTCTTTTTTGCAACCTCTAATTGAGTAGCGAGATGTATGGCTTTATCGAAATCCATACCAGTTTCAGTTAATATTCGTCGATTAATTGACTCGTAACTTATCCCCGAAATAATAATATCGCGAAGATCCCGATTTAGTTTTAAAAGATTCTAAAACATATTCTACAAATCTTTAATCATTTTAAAAAAATTAATTAACTTATTTTCTTTTAGAGAAAATAAAATTTCTAAATCAATTATAGAATTTCAACATCGAATGTATTTCAAAAAAATAATTTATCTTACAAAATTACGCTTACGATTCAACTGGAATTGGTATCAAAATAAATTGTTTATTACATTATATCCTGGCTGAGTCCCCATAAAGTCTTTAACATTTGTTTATGTTTATCGAACACACACCATATTGTATTTAAAACAAGTTTATTAATCACATTCAATTGACAAACAATTTTCATGTAATTATAAAATTTATAATTTTCATAATTTATTCATTTTATTTGTTATTTTCTTAATAATTAACAATTTTATCTAAAGCAAGTTATAAGATTATAATATAATTGATGTCGATGTGCTGCTGGTTTAAATCAGTGGTGTGGGGAACATGTTTCCTGGGAATAAATCACGCGTTCAACTATTATTATTTTTTTACGTTTGTATATTATTATTATTATTATTACTGTGAGTGTGTGTAACTTGAATAAATTTTTTCTCTCTCTCTTCCACCAGTAATGTCACCAAACTTTACTGCTGATATGCATACTTCCGTAGATAAGAACTTACACTCGTAGATATGTTTTTTACTGCATTCTCGATACAGCCGCGAAATGTTAAATAATATTTACATACGTCTAGATACTTTTTTACGAAGTATTTGATATATATATATATTCGCAGCGATGACTGCTGACCACAAACCACGTAATTATAGAAATGCTTTGAGATTGAGTCATAAATGCCATAAATATCGGAATTTTTTTGACAGCAAAGTGCAGAGTACGATAGAGAGCAAAGTTTTCTTTATTTATAATTAAGTTCCTGATCAATGCTGATGTGGAACGAGTGGAGTGTTTAAATTAAATTTAATATAACTGGATATTATAAACCGATTTATTTTTTTGTATGGAAATAATAAAGAATATAAGTATTTAATGCATAGTTTGACATTGAAATTAATAAAATTTTAGAAAATATAATGTGAATTATTTATCAGGGAATATACACTTTTAGAATCTACGTTGCCGTTCAATAATTTTATATTTACTCTATTTATTACTAATAAATTCTAATTATTAAATAACACTTTTGATTTTAACTTATAATTTTTTTAAAAAATTGGAATAATTATGAATGTGAATAATTTTAAATCATTAACAAAATTTTTTTGTTCATTAACTGCCAGTAAATAAAAAAATATCGAATATTTCAAGATTTTGTTCAATATTTTGTTCGATCTACAAAAATTATTATTCACATTCGCAGTGAACTTAAAAGTTTAGTGCAAGATTAGTGCACACAAGGGGTTGATAGACCAGGGTTGACACCCACGAGAAATTTTGAAAAGTTGACACCCGACCAAACATTTTGAAATTTCAAGGAAATAAAAAATTTTAAAATTTTTAAAAATATTTGGTCAGTTGTAAAAAAATTACCCATCAAATTTTTAGCCATTATTTTAAAAAATTATAGGTAATTTCCTAGAGATTTTTGATAAGTCATGGTTTAGTCCTTTCCCGATTAAAAAAATAGAAAAAAAGTTGTCGTTTAAATCCGATGAGCTTACTGAGATTCCTACCCTTTAAAATTTAGATTTTCTGCATCAGTTTAGAACTTAAGACTTTGCGTAACAATTATTATATATAAACTGTAAACGAAATGATTAAAAAGATTTTTAATAATTATCGTAAAATTGAAATCAATTATTGGAGTTATATTACCAATAAATCAATTTTTGTTTAAAATTTCATATTTTATTGAGTTTCGATCTAAAAATTTACCGAAATTGTATTTAATTTTTATAAATAATATAATATTTTTTAAAACAAATTTTAGTAAATAAAGACTATAGTATTACAGTAAATAAAGGAGATCTAAACGATTGTCAGACGAGTTTATTAATAAATAAAAAAGTGAATTTCCTAGACAGTACATAAATAATTTTGCATAAATGATGATAATGTGCAAATTCCTATGATTTCATTAATTCGATAACGGATGCGAAAGTTTTATAGCGATAATAATAACTATAACATTATGAATAAATTTACAAAATAAGTTCGTAATGATTAATTAAAATTTTAGAATTCATCCTCAAAAAAACTGAATTTACCCTAAATTTATGATTTGAGACACAATAAATTTTATATGACTTCAGTGAACAATCATAATAACCCTATTTTTTATTAGAGTGGCATAAAAACTGGCATTGAGTAAAACAAATGGCTCATAAAAAATGCTATAATAATTGAGCAAATTGTCAAACAAAAGAGTTCATTAATTTTTTCTCTCTTCCCTCTGTTTGTATGAGTGTCTCTCTTTTTCCATCAAATTAAACCAGAAATATAATAGTTGTACACAGACTTACAGGAAGTGTAAATCTCGTAAGATTGTGATGGTTTACGTCGTGCTAAACAAAACATGAATTAAATTCGTTGTCTAAAATGCAAGCCAAATTAACATACGAATTTTTTTGAAGTTGTAACATACGATTTAGTGACATATTATAACATTAAGGTGTTTGGGTTTAAAAATGAGTCTTTAAATAAAAAATTACCTATTTTAAGATTTAATTCATATCTTAAAATTTATATGAATTTCATAGAATTTATTTTATATGATTTTTTTTCAAGAATTTAAATAATTACCTGAAAAAAGCGTCCCTTTTTTTAGTTTTTTATTTGTTTTTTCTGTATTAAAGTTTTATTGTCTTATATACCTTTTCAAATATGAAAATTATTTTTACAGTACAAAAATATTATGGCTAAACATTTTCTATTTTATTAAATCCGAAATAGACAACAATAGTGTTAAATAATTTAATAGAATGTTTATACACCAAGAGTGGAGTTGATTCATTCGTATAGTGAGTGAATCACCAGTAGCTCTCAATTTAATATCGTAAAATAATAATCCAATAAAATTTCTATTACAGTAAAACCTCTCAAAACTGACACTTTATAAGACAGACACATTTAATGTACCAGTTTTATATTTCAGACCTCTTTAATGAGACAAATAAGTGAATTTTATTTAAATTTATTTTAAATGCGTAAATATTTTTCCAGTAATTCTTTATGAGTTAATTTTCGTTCACTATTTATATCAGCCTCATATAAGGTTGAATATATTGAAAATTTTCAACTTTTTGGACAAATTATTAAAATAAAGCCATCTAGACGGATTTATTTTCAAAATTTAATCTTTTATCATTCGAATACGGAGTGTTAAGATGAACCCTTTTAATAAATAATCTGTATATTTAAAACAAATAATGTGTCTTAGGTAACCCCCACCAGAATGCGCTGGAATGCCCCTTATCCTCCCCATACTACTACCCTCTTCAATCTGGGCACCTCTTTAATTCGGACAAATTAATTTCGCCAAAAGAGTCCGTCATATAGAGGTTTTCCTGTAAATATATTGAAGTGAATATAAAAAGAAATATATTTTGGAAAACATTATAATAAAATTCATTTTTGTTTTTTATAATTGTCAATATATAGAAATAAGTTAATATATTCCATACAAAATAATTAAGTTTAATTAACGTTTTCGGTTTCAGGTTTGCTAGTTATAGCTCTAGAACTATTGCTGTTACAGATAAATATAGAACCAAATAAAAATTAGTAGTTTATCTCTTGCGGCATCTGTTGTTTTCGCAATAAACTATTATATTATTTCAAGTTTTGTCAATTAAAGTAATACCAATGAATTTAGCATGAATATCTAACTGATTCCTAAAGAAAACAAAATTCGGAGTAAAAAACTAGCAAAATCGGAGGGATTCGGGCATAAAAAGAGCATAAATAGATTTGATCAACTTTAATATTTAATCCGATTTGTATATGAATTTATATCATTTTGATAATTTTTATATGTTATGTTTTCAAATAATTTCACTAAAGTTATAAATAGAGCCTCAAAATCGTAAAATTTGCTACATATAAATTTTATAAGATATGATAGTAATTTTAAGTGCACACAAAACACATAAATTAGAGTCGTTTTAACTCCATTTATTATGAAAAATTTTATAAATTCTTAACAATAAGATAAAGTTTGGTGCGAAATGTGTATTAAAAATAGCTAAAATAACAAAACGTAAATCATTATATTAAATATTGTCGCCAACATTTTTATCGGAAAATTCGATCAATAATTTATATGATTTATTATCAATTTGCTTCAATTTTTCTAAGTATACCACTAGCACCGTTAAGTACATCTTCCGTATTTATGTTTACAGTAATCATATAATTTCCATCCTTTTTCAGGATAATATATGTGGCCATTCCAAATGTATCAGTTTGTTTATTCATTTCAATTATTTTTAATGATGTATTTCACAACAGCTATATCTTCAGTTCTTGAATCATACGCTATATTCGAATTTTTATTAAATGATGTCAGGTTTTAATGATCGTCGTTTGCATTAGTTCGAAAAATTAATTGCATTATATGACTGTTAATTCTTTATTTTATCAATTTTGAGTGACTTAAATAATACAATATCTTCAGTTGAACAGTTTCCCGATGCCAGATTGTTCATTGCTGTGCTGGGACAAAGACGAGTGAATTTTGAGTAAAATCTGGGACAAAATCTTATATGGAGTATTTTTTATTAATCTCATTTTAATATGTAAACACCATAAGGTTTTAATATGCCACTTCTATCATCTTCTCTTTATACCACTAAATATTTTTAATTCAAATAAAAAAGTAAATTATATTTATTTAATTCTGATGTTATTTTGGCTAAAAGTTTTAAATTTTCCATCGCTGCCGAATTAAGTATTCAAAATCATATAATTACAAGCAAACAAACAGAATTCTAACACACACACGTACTTTTTTAATAAAATTATATAATAATACAAAATTCCTATATATATCTTTAATGTTAGTGTGGTCTGAGTTGATTTTGGGCAAACATTCTAACATCATTTTTCTTTGATTTCATAAATAACTGTTACATAATATGAATATATTGAAGCTTTAAACTGTTGAATTGTTACATAGCCATAGTTAAAATGTTTGTTAAAATGTGCACATTTTTCTCTGAATTATTTTTAGTTTTATTTTAAAACAATATAATGATCATTCAAAGTAAGCTCTCTTTGTATTAAAATCTAATTTAAATCAGTAGTTATGACAAAATTGCATATTAATTATTTTTGTCATTTAAAAAATTCATTAGCATCAGCCGCATTCCAAAATAGCAATAAATAAAATAAAACTTTTATTAATTATTTATAATTTAAATCATTTATAGTTCTTATAATATAAAGTGTATTAATTCAAATAAAGATAATGAACATTCATAATTTGAACAAATTGTAATATAATGTGATTAGAAAATTTTTTTATTTGACTTTGCAAAACTCAGATATATTCTGACCGTCTTTATATAGATTCTATATTTATTAAGGGAATTTTTCTTTATATTTATTAAGTGATTTTCAGTTTCTTTATGTTTATTAATGATTTTACCAGTTCTTTCAATATATTAAGGGATTTTTTCTTTATATTAATTAATGTATTTTTTGAAAAAAGACTCATATCTTCAATAAATCATTGTTTAAAATGGATAAAATTGAAAAAAATATCATTGTTGAAATGCAAAATATTCTTAAAAACTAAAAAAATTATTTGAAATTAAAAATTTTGTCTCATAACTGTTATTCGTAGTGGCATATTCCGTTTTATCGGTGTGGCATATGCCGGTCTGTTAACAGTACATTATAGATTTTTTTATTTAACTGCAAAATTCAGATATATGGATTTAACCCTGTCTGTCTGTCCATCCGTCTGTGCACTCTAAATTTATTAAGGGGCTATTTCTTTATATTAATAAAGGGATTTTTATCAATAAATGACTCTTATCCTCAAAAAGACTCCTATAATTATTAAGATATTTTCAGATCCTTTATATTTATTAATTGATTTTTCAATTTATGGCCTATAAATAAGCTTCAAATTAGTGTTGTTTCAATTTCGAGTTTTTTAATTTGATTTAGTTTTAATTTTGATTTTTTAAATATTTTCAATTTTGATTTAATTTTAATTTTAGTTTTGAAATATTTTTTTATTTTGATTTACTTTTAATTTTAATATTTAAAATTAAAACAATTTTGATTTCGTAT
Source organism: Phthiracarus crinitus (assembly GCA_034698025.1). NCBI lineage: Eukaryota > Metazoa > Arthropoda > Arachnida > Sarcoptiformes > Phthiracaridae > Phthiracarus > Phthiracarus crinitus. The sequence continues at coordinate 774 of JAQGAW010004187.1, read as the reverse complement.
TTTAGTTTTGATTTTTCAGTTAAATATCAAAATTAAAATCAAAAATAAAACAGTTTTTAAATTGATTTAGATTTCAAAAATTTTTTTATTTTAAATTTTATTTTGATTTTAGTTTTGTAAAATATTTTTATTTTGATTTGATTTTGATATTGATTTTGTGATATTTTCCTATTTAAATTTGATTTTAATTTTGATATTTTAAAATTTTTTATTTTGATAGGATTTATAACCTATATATAAATAAATATTTTAAGTTTTATTCGATATTTATTCATTATTTTGTCATAAACGTGAATATTATATTCAATAACTGGTATAATTAAGATTATATTAGAAGTGCTTTAAAGTAACTATAAAAAATTAACAAAAAACAATAAAGTAAAAATTTCTATGGTAAATCAATATTTTAGTTGTTTTTAGTAAATATATAATCAATATTTTTGTTTTTACGAAAATATTATAATCAATATTTTCATATAATATAATAAAACTAGCAATAAAGCCAGCCTTCGGCTGGAAATATAATAAAATAGTTAATAAAATTTTTATTTAAAGCTAACACACCCCACCGAACTCTATCCCACCCCACCCCACTCTATCCCACCCCACCACAACTCTATTCCACCCCACCACCACTCTATCCCACCCCACCACCACTCTATCCCACCCCACTACCACTCTTTCCCACCCCACCACCACTCTATCCCACCCCACCCCACTCTATCCCACCCCACCACAACTCTATTCCACCCCACCACCACTCTATCCCACCCC
>JAQGAW010004186.1:0-11282 GCA_034698025.1 Phthiracarus crinitus | reverse complement strand
GAGAGAGAGAGAGAGAGAGAGAGAGAGAGAGAGAGATTTAATAAGTTTACTTTTCTAAGCGAATTAAATTCATGTCCCAATTTTCAATTTAATATATCACGGATTTAACCTTACGTTAAAACATTCACACAAAATTTAAGAAAACAAAATAAAAATAAGAAATATCCACAAATGCAATCTAATTTAATGTTATACAAAAAAAATCTTCGAATTAAGACCGATTCTCTAATCGGAAATCGCGATTCTCTTCTTTCTGGTTCTTATCTATTTTGCCAAACATTTACAATTAAGCTCAACCTCACCAAACATAGCGATACGCATAAAATTCTGTTCATTACTAATCGTAAAACGTTTGGCGGAAATTAAGAGTCACTGCTATTTTTCTGTATTATAAATTAATATAAGTAGTGCTTGTGGTGCAGTGATCTTAAATGCGATATGCGATCGGCCACCAGATAGCGTGTAATGATTATGTGGTCATTACTTTTTTTGTTTGGTGCTTATTTTAGTCCATAGCTGAGCCAGAAATGGCTTCAAAATTGATGTAAACGCTTAGCTTAATGCCATTATACAGTACTAGAAAAATACGCGTATATTTTCGGTTCTCCAGCAAAATATATTCATTTTCTTGTTTCTTCTCTCTGCGTCTTCCAAAGCACTTACTCTTTTTTCTCTAATACTCGATTCACAAAAGGGGATAAGATATCGAAATCTTTTGATTTGTTACAACATGCATGTCTCACTGGTTTTGATGGTCGTCTAACCGTTTCATGGGAACAGTTCTCAGTGCACACACCATAAGCACTACTCGGCAATATATATCTATCTATATTCTGTTAGTTAATGCATATAATGCTATTATTTCGTTCTTAAATAACGTTTTATAAAGTTATTATTAGACAAATTATAAGACACTATAATACTAGAATATGATACGCTGTAATGGAATATTACCGAACAACGCATTTGTTCTATAAATGAAAATTTATTACAGATCACTAAATTTATTATCATTAAACTCGAGTCTAAAATCCGCGGATCATTTGAAGAAAAGTTTTTTAAAAATATTTTATAAGGCGTGCCAACACTGAACTTTGAGCGGAATTTACTCTTTTTAAACTATCAGTATTTTATTCATAACTTTTGTCAAATATGTAATTATGAGAAATATATTCTTAATACTTTATAAGAAATGTGTTTTGTATATTATAGTTAGCTATGAGCTCACCTCTCATAGAGAGTGGTTTAAAATAATAAAATAAATAGTTAATAATAAAACATCTATTATTTGTCTGCACCATAACTGAAGTGTATAATAAATAGTTACAATAAATAAAATAATAAAAATATAAATTAGAATAAATCAACTAAAAAATAATAAATATAAGTAAATTCAAATAAATAATTCATCAATTCATATGATCATCAACTCATAACCGATCAAATCAACTATCATTAAAGATCATATGGCGATCAGCCGTCCATACGTTGATTATTCTAGTGATCAACTGACGATTTCGGTATTACATCACTTAACGGAGATCTAATTTATTGGTTTTGCCTGAATTATAGGTTAGGTTAGGTTAGGTCTGTACGTTTCAATTAAGGTGAGCTCAATATGATGTTGAATATTTAAAAAAGTTTTATTTTTGATATTTATTAAACCATTAAATAAATTAAACTGTTTTACTGGCATTAAATTGAGAATTAATTTTTATTTTTTAAATTTGAGTATTGATATTTGACATGAATATTAAAACTTAAAAAATTAAAGTTATGTAAATCATAAGCCATTTATTATAAAAGTTTAAATAAAACTTTTAAAAGTGAAATTTTATAAAGTATAGGTAAAATTTCAGCTATAGTCATGTGGATAATGCTGAATAAACCTGGAGCCTATTTATCATATTCACTAAGCAATTCTTTAGCAAATAAAAAAGAAAAAAAGAGTTTGTAAGTTTAGTTATTTTGTAAATAATTCACAACATGTTTATACTGTACAAGAATAACAGGTCGACAACTGCTATAAATTAACTGGAAGATTTTATAAAATTAACTTATATATCCCGTGAGTTCGCCCGAAGATAAAATTTTAATATATAAAATTAAATTGAACACTATTTTTATTTTAATGGACACAATATATTATATTAAAAGGTTAATAAATTTTTGCGTAAACCACCCTAAAGAATAAAATGAAAGAAGTTTTTATAACGCAGTTCATTCTAACGTAATTTTTTCCACCAAACACTTAAAAGATAATAGAAATATTATTTATAATATAAAGTTATTTTTCCCTAAAAAATTCTGTTTCTTCTTTATTGCTTCGTTCCATTATTACCGTATGTCAGTTCTCTACACTTTAGGCAGAATTAAAGATAACTTTGGGTCACATAGTGTTTATACATTTTTCTGTGCATTAGATTTGGTGTGTTCGGTATCATTAGTTCATGAAAACTCTTGCATCTCATCAACACAGAGTGCAAAACAAGTGAAACTTTAACATTGTTTGCACTAATAAACTACTAGAGCCTGGAATGACTTATATCTGATACTGAGCACTCCATAGTGAGCTACACTTATAATAACATAGACGAACATTAGTTATCCTCATTGTAATCATCTTTTCATCTGCTATTTCCAGCTGTTCTGTAAAGCGATGCACTCAGCGTCTATGGAGTTAATATATTGGATATTAATAATGCATTGCAAAGCTAGGAGTCGTAAGATTACTGAATAGCGCTGTTTGTGGCGCTTTTTCCACTCTCTATCATATAATCTAGCATTGTTTGAATACAATCTTGAGTTGCGATGTTATATCTCTTAATGATAATATAAATCTTATTTAAAGATCTTTTGCGCTAACTTTGTTTTTTCTTCATTATTATTATTACTATAGTTATTTTATTATATATATGAATGTCAGTTATGATAATTTTGTCGATTTTCATAAACTAGAAAATTAGACGTTTAGGCCATTAAGAGATTATAGGATGAGAAATATGAAGGTTTTTTTGTTGCGTCATTTTGTTGTTTAAATTTAATGGTTCTCTGTAAAAAACCTAAAGAATAAAAAAAATTCAGATATGAAGTAAATTTTAAAAATGACGCTAATTTGGTTAATTTTGACATTTAATTATAATAACTAATTTGCAAGCATTAATCTCCATCTAATTATCAATTATTTTTGACATTTAATTAAACTTTATTTCGGAAAAAATACTAAATTAATATGTAATGTTATTTAATGGGGGAAAATATATCGTTTTTTATTTTGGAAATGTTTTTAAGTTCTTTTAGTTTTTTAAGTTTTAATATTTTAATCTATGAAACATTAGTAAAAAATTAAAATAAATTTGTTAATAAAAAGTTTGTGAAGTAAATTTTAAATTCAAAATAAACTTTTTAGGAAAAAATATGTAAATGTCATATATATATTGCTTAACGACATAGAATTTATTTAATATAAACATAACTTTAATATTAACATATTCGAAGATATTATTAGCAATGGCTCACTCAGTCCACTTAAATTAAACTAGAACTTTTAGCTTAAGTTAAAACTTTTTACTTGAAAATATATGTCGATCAATGTTTAAACCCATTGCGAGCAAAATGAGCTCTTATTTTTTCTTGAAACAGAACGAGTATATTTTATTAAATATGATTAAGTGCTATTACCGACTTATAGACATAAAAGTTATCTTTTCTTCCTTATGTATTCTAACCTTTTTTTATTACATTAACTATTTATATTGTATATCGAAGTATTTAAATAATTGATAACTTTTTTATTACAGTATTAAAATGAACGCTTTTTAATTTTGAATTTTATAAAACTAACTTAAATAGAATAAGAATAATCCTAAAGTGACTGTAAAAGTTGATACTGTAATACAATTTCTCTTATCGCTAAACTAAAAAGAGAAACGAAACACTTTAACTTCTGACGTCTTACATGAAAAGTGTTGTCTACTGTTAAGACATTATCGAACCAAAGTTATTGAGTTAAGGACAATGTTTTCCTCTTCAATGCGGTGTCTCAAAGAACGAGATGTGAATTCACAGTTACTGATTATGCATGCTTGGCATAAAAACTAATATGAAATATTTATATTTATTATTGTAATCGTGTTTTACCCTTTCTCTAATCTCATAAATTTGCTCAATATTTTACTGCACTCTACTTTATTTCGTTAGTATATGAACGAAAGAAAACCGAGCACTTAAAACAATCTTAACATTTCATCGTTCAATAATGTCTGGATAATGAATATGTCTATTCATATAACCATTTCTTATGGGTAAGTGATAGCGAGCACTCAGACAATGGCTCACCACAGTTAGTGAAATAACATACAGTTTAGTACAGCATATCAAATATATAGTATATGGCTATTATGGTCGAGTAAATTTAAGAAAGTTTTCGGCCAATGATAGTAATATGTGCGGTCACTACTTATTTATAATAACGCGATTCGTGAGCTTTCTTTCTGATTAAAATCGAAACGAGTGTTTCTAGTAATATTGGATATTTTTAGTCTCTATATAGGAGATAGAACTACGAGAACTACGCCAGTAATATATGGTAATTAACTGCACGATATAATTAATACGTAAATGAGTAAACATACATTTTGCTAGTATTAATATTATTATTTCTTCGTCAATAGTTAGGCTAATAATACTGTAATGAGATAAAAATGTGTGTCTGTATGTTGTTTCGGTATTCTTGTAATTAACATAATCGTAAATTAAACTCTAGCACTATTTTTAAGAGTTGTTTTTATTTTGGGCATCAAAAAAAGAAATTTGCCCGCTTTTGTAAATGCAAATAACGGGCTTTAAACGCAAATATAATTACATTTTAATAAAATGTTGTGTTTGGTATATTTTATCGCCATTAAACTAACTGCGCAAAACTTTTATTTATTATAATACTGTTCTATTTGTGTGCGTATGTTTGTCGTCAAACATTACTCGATTCGTAATTATGTTTCGCTTGTAATTAGTGATACATTAGAGAATAAAAGTGTGGGTTATGTTTCACTGTATCGACCAATGTATTACAGTCGAGCTCTCTATAATGAGAATGTTTTTTCAGTGGATCTATCAAATCAATGATCTTAAAATACTTTGGAATTCTTAGAACACCCAATTTAATTGTTACTTTATTATATGCTAAAAATTAATCAATATTTTGATTATAGATGTCCAAAAGTTAACCCTAAACTCGGAATCATGTGTTTTGAGTACCTTTGATTAAGACTCAAAATAGGCCCGAATACGAGTGATGTCAATGATATTCCTGATAACTTTATTTGTTTGTTTCATTTATTTGCATTAATGTATATACGATATCCATTATCTTTATTTTAGTCAAAAAGAAATAAAAAAGATTAATATAAATTGCAATGATCTGAGTGTTTGCATAGATATTTGAGTCTGAGCCGGATTTTGTTTTTTATTACATGAATAGTAAAGGCGCTATAGATTTGACTTTTCTTAAACCAAAAAAAACTATTACCGTAATTTAAAATATAAACCAAACCAAGCCGTTATATCTACAGTGAAAACGATTTCAAGTCAAACCAAACCATTAAAAAACCATTAATAATGAATTTATATTAATATTACACAATACAGTAAGTAATTTTTTAAATAGAATTTTCCAAAATTTCGAAGATAAAACTTTTATAAGTACTAAATAAAATATAATATATATTTTTAAAAAATATTTGCATTTTTATGGAGAAAAATTAAAATATTTTGTTCCCTTAAATGCAATAATTATTAAAAATATTAACAGAACTACTTATTGGTTTAAAAATTAGTTTTAAGGTTTTTTCCATAAAATAGTTCTGTCAAATCAAACTAAACCATGAATTGGATAAAACCAATAATAAACCATTATATGCCAAACCAACAGCACCTTTAATGAATAAGATTTCTACTTTAGATTAAAATGTAATAACATATAAGATTTAAAATAGAATCGAAGTTTATTTACAGTTAACGAATACAGAAAAGAATGCGAAAGAAGATATTGTCTGTTTTTTCATCGTCTATTTTGATTAAGATAGTTATAACAAAATTTTCATACAAGAAAAAGGTTTCTGATAATTATACTAATTTATTTTAATTATATTTAGATTAAAAATGTAAGGTTGAGTTTTTATCAGAGTATTAAAATAAATTCCAGGTTTTTTTTATGTCAAAGAGAATTAGCTTTCTTCGATTACCATTTGCTATAACATATGCATTCAGAATAACAATTGTACCAAAATTACATCTTTGAATACCCATCTGATTCCATTTAAATTATAATTATAATTTGTGCTAAATTTACATTGCGATTTTGAACAAAACTCATAATTATTAGTGATTTCACTATTGGAAAATTATGACAGGTTTGCAACTTGAGTTACACTAGAGGTCAAAAACGGGTCCCGCAGGAAACGGGAGGAAGTGGAACTTCTTGAAAAATACGCGGGATGGGAGGGAGTAGGAATAGGCTAAAAATATGCGGGACTTTACGGGAATCCCGCAAATCTTTTTATTCCCGCAAACCACTTGTGTAAATGTAGTTATGTGAGTTTTTAGGACCCCTATAATTTTTCCACCTTATTTTTAATTTTTTAAAAAGTTTATATTTATATAATTTCAAATTGTATGTTAAACATTCAATTCATATTTTTCTAATTACATTTTTATATTGCATATTATGAATTTTATGTTTTTAGTCGAATTTACGGGAACTGCGGGACGGGAGCGGCGGGTACTCTAATTTTACCTCTACGGGAGTGGGTCCCGCGGGAATTGCGTAAAATTTTGCGGGAGGGAGTGGGAGTCAAAAATCGAAATTTAAGGTACACTAGTTTTTATAATGGGCTCATCAATGTTAAGCATACTTATATACAAACAGAAATGTAAATTTAGAAAGACATTACAAACCATAAGTAAAAGAATTTTATCAAAGAATAAAATAATTAAATAGCTGTAAACTTTGATTCACTAATAAAATTATAGGAAAAATAGTTTTGGGCATAAATATAATTATTAATCGATAAAAGCAAAAAAAAATTATATAAAAAATATAATTAATCGTTAACGCTAAATATCTAAAATATTAACATCAATCACAATCATTAACCATCGCTAACATAATTTAGTTGATCCAAATAAAGCACTATCCAAACAAAAAGCAATAACTTTTTATTTGGCCGCTATGTTTCGTAGAAATATAATTATTATTATAGCAATAATAATGATAACTCATATATGAATCGGTTAATATATCACTCGATAAAATTTAGTTACTTTATCACATATAATTTTATTTTCTCTAAAAGAGTTAATGGTTAATGCATTTTTTCTCAAATCATTTCTCATTTTATGCCTCTCTCTCTCTCTCTCTCTCTCTCTCTCTCTCTCTCTCTCTCTCCTCTCTCTCTCTCTCTCTCTCTCTCTCTCTCTCTCTCTCTCTCCACAATTGAAATCCTGTATTTTTCCTCCAAATGATGGATGAACTCTATCAAAAAATTTATAGTTTTAATCTTACCTTAAGTATAACATTACGAGGTTTTACTATAAAAATGTTATTATTAGCGAACGCTATCCCTCTCTGTCGCACACTCTTCCTGAGAGAAGATTAATTACCGGATTTTTTTTGATGACAACTTACTTCCGATGATATAATAAAGAATTTCCTATCAATCGTTCCGTTACTGGAAGTTATTGCGTAAAGTTTATACATTTATAATAGTTGCGCATATATTTAAATGCTAAACAATTTCGAGAAAGTTTTACTGATGAGATTTTGCGTGTAACGTACAGTTGTGAGTATGATTAAGTTATTAAGTTTACAGCCATTATATAATTGAGATTTAAGTTTGAGCATTAAAAATGTTTAAAACCTATAAAATAAACTTTATATGGAAGTAACTCACACTTTCAAACTTATTTTATATACTGTATATATATTATATAGAAATCTTGACTAATGTTATCAAAATAAGCGACGAATTTTAAAATTCAATCTCAATAATTTCAACGTTTTTTAGTTTTAATTCTTTATTTAACTGACTTACACTTAATTTCATAATTTACTCGTTAAGTTTTAATAATCAATTTAATATTAAACGCAATACTGTAAGATTTTGTGCAATAGAATCAAAGCAAACGATTTTCAACTGATTCTCAAAACGTACTAAAATTACAAATTTTTCTAGTGATTTCCACATTCAATCTGCCAGAACTTGATAAATATTTAGTGCTACGTATAACAGATCAAATTTCTTAGTGATCTCAATCATATCAATCTGATATGTCGTGAGACAAACAATCCACGTTCTGAGTAGAGTCAAGTATTTCGTTGTATTGAAAATGAATTCGCAAACTTTATTCTAAGCTTAATATAGAAATTACTTTTAATCAAATACAGCTTTGATTTATATAGCACTTAATAATTGATGAGAAGCTACATTTAAAGTGACAATTATGTATATAATATTACTCTATTTGGTCTTAATTAATGTACGCAATATACTAAAAGTAAATTACCAAAATTTTGTTTAAGAAATATTTAATGGATGTTTTTAATTAATAGATTAAAACAAGACCGAAACATTTATAGAAAGCTTACTTTTACATTGTTTAATGCATATTCTTTAGGAAATGGCAAAATTCAATATTCTTTTATTATTATAAGAAAAATGTGCAAATTTCTTTAATAATATAAAACTGCAAACCCACAGTATACGTATATTCAGAAGGACAGATGTGGTCAAATCCATAAGCTCTTCTTCTCTATGAAAATGGAGCTAGAAATGCGTGATAACTTTTTCGGATTTTGTTTTAGATTGATGTTCGAAACTTAATTTCAATAAATTAAATTAAAAAGTGAAATATCTCTTAATCAATGTAAAGTTACTTTGTTTTAAAGTAATAGAGTTAAAGTATAAGTTTCAAAAGTTATTCAATTTCCAAATTGAAAGAACACAATTATTACAAGTGTATTAATTTATTAAGTGAATTACATTATTTTACTTAATGTCAAATTAAAATAATCTAACGTTTTATTTTTGCTGTATAAAAAATATTTCTCTACATGTTTATTCGCAAACTAACCGTAAGTTTAATCGTATGGAACTTTTTTAAATGTATATAATTTTTAAAAAAGCTTCATTTTAATTGAATAAACTGTATTTATAATTCGAAACATTTTCTAGAATTACTTAAAATGTTGTAAAATGTTTTAAAAGTTATAGTAACTCTACCTTTTCATTAAAATAGTTATTTATATTTTGTAGTATAAGTATAGAATATCCTTTCAAATTATGCTGTATAATAAAAGGGTTATTTCTAAGTATTTTAGCAAATATTTAATTTAAAACAAGAAATATCTCATTCAAACATTCAAATGTTAATGCAAACTTACATAACAATTTAGTATTTTAAACTTTGGATATAACTTTATTAATAAAAGAAATGGTTAAATCTCTATTATTAATATTAGACTGCTAACATGCATGCAGACTGACAAACGGATAGACAGACATAGTTGAGACAGTGGGCTAAAATCTCGCAAAAGTTTTAAATTTTATGCAAATATTTTCAAATTTATAGCAAAGCAAACACTTCTCAACCAAATTATTCATAGAGTTTTTTGTCTATAATATTAAGTTTACTTTTCACATGAAAATTAAAAAATAAATTTTCAAATTAATCGAAAAAACTCTGTTATCGTTAAAAATTATATCACATGATTACTTTTTTTAATTAAAAAATCGTCAACTTAATTGCGAACGAACGTAATTGTGTTTACAGATTAAATTTGTGCGCGACATTGAATTAATCAGCGATAGTTTACGGCAAAAAGCTTTATAATAACTTACTAAGATATTATCAATCAATAACTTTAGATTATTGCAAAATTATTCGTTCCTTTCTCGCAGATTATTGGTTAAGGTAAAAGTATATGGGGATTAAAATTTAAAGTAATATTACTTAAAAAGCAAACATTTTCCTTTGTTTTATTTGATCAATAAACTGAATTTTCATTCATTTTTAGCAGTTATATTTGAAATTTGTTTCGCATGTTCTATGTTATCACGACAACAGATATTGTTAAACCAATTTTAGTACTATTTTTATCCCAAAACTAACTATTATTCTTTAATTGCTATAAATCTTTATGTCTTTTAAATTTGATGTTTTATTTTTTACATTAAATGTTAGTTTGATCTTGAAAACTGAACACGACTTATACAGAAACATTTCATTAATGACTGCGCAAATAAAATCTAATCATTTAAATATTCAATTAAAGTCTTTAATGAACTATATTATATAAAAGTAAGATATACCATATTTTCGAAAATTCATATTTACTCAAATAATTCAGTTTTAGACAGTAAAACACATCATAATTTATCAAAACCTGAGTATAATTTTCATACAAGAACAACATTTTTAACTTCTAACTATGATATTGAATATAGACTATAAATGTCTAGGTCCGACTCTTTCGGACCTTTGATCTCTGAATATATAGAAATTAATTTTTATGCTATAACTGTAAATATACATACATATATAAATATATACTGTATAATACTAGTAATACCTCCATAATCATGCATAATAATACGTTAAAAATGGTGTTGCAAAATATTTTTAAATAAAGTTTTAACTCATTTAAGATTGAAAATGTATATATTTTATAGACAAACGAGGTCCGAGTCCGGTTTGGATTTTTTAGCAAATATTTGAATTTAGATGTGCTGTTGATTTTGCTTCAAATTTACTTTTACTTTTACCTTACATTTTATTTTGCTTATAACAAAACTAGTCTATGGATACTTTTATAAAAATATTATTTTTTTAAACCATTGACAGACTGACAGACAATGCCAATGCAAAAGTACAGACGGTCGGACATTGTTTACTAAACGTGAGCATAAACATAATTTTGTTATTAAAACTGAATTTTACAGAATTTACATTTCATTCAACTCGATATTGTAATAACAAAATTATTCGCATAACAAAAGAAAAACTTAAAGTAACTTGAGTTAAATATGATAAAGCTTTTCTATTACAAAAAAACTGTTTCGAAGCTGTTATGCATATACTTTGCTTAATGTATTTAAAAAGTTTATTAAATCACATTTTTATGGAATTACGGCGTATATAAAAGTATTCGATATAATTTGATATAAGCTTAGCGTTTGCATAATAAAATTAGTTTTATACTATTTCTATAGAAAATCTTTTCAATA
>JAQGAW010004185.1:0-11282 GCA_034698025.1 Phthiracarus crinitus | reverse complement strand
ATAAACATAGAGAAAAAATCCCTTAATAAACATAGAGCGGTCTACATACGGACAGACAGACAGACAGACAGACAGACAGACAGACAGACAGACGGACATCTCAAATCCAATAGCTGACTTTTACAATGTGAACTAAAAAATCAAGTAACTTTACAGAAAATATTTACTAAAAAAGGATAACAATTAGCTGTTAAAACTCAAGTCAGTTTTGAAAATTGAAAAATCATTTTATAATGACTAAATCTATCAGTTTTGCTTTGTAAAGTTTTGAATAAAAGTTAAGATTAAATAAGTGTAAGTCGAGCTATAAATAGGCTAATCGAGCAAGAAAATTATGCCTAAAAAAGTCGAAGTATTTATCGATGACGCTTTTACTTAAAAAATTGACGAATCGGCTATATTCACACAAGAGATAAAATTTTTCTGTAGAGAATACATTTTTTAAAAATAAAAATTTTTATTTTTATATATTAAATAAAATTAAATTGGAAGAAATTTCTATTCATTAATTTGGGTTTGACATCAATGAAGTTATAACTTGCTTTAGATAAAACTGTTAATTATTAAGAAAATAACAAATAAAATGTATAAATTATTAAAATTATAAATTTTATAAATACATGAAAATAGTTTGTCAATTGAATGTGATTAATATACTTGTTTTAAATACATTATGGTGTGTGTTTTATAAACATAAACAAATGTTAAAGCCTTTATGGGGGCTCAGCCAGGATATAATGTAATAAACAATTTATTTGGATACCAATTCCATTTGAATCTAAAGCGTAATTTTAGTAGATATATTATTTTTTGAAATGCATGCGATGTTGAAAGTCTATAAAGTTAGACTTTTTATTTTCTCTAATATTAAATAAGTGAATTAAGTTTTATTTAAATGATTAAAGATATGAAACACGACGAGAGTACAACCACGCCAACGTGTAAGATATCGGTGGCTAATTGATATCATTGGTTACGGGCGATCACACAGTGAGACAACAACACGTTTCCAAATAACATTTCGTTACACACTTAGCGGAAACACTATACGTATTCACGCTAATAATCACTCACTTATCGTTACCTTACTATTAATAAATTTATTTAAATGTATTTATTAAATTAAATTTTTATTGCTTCAACCGATTAAATTAAATTACTTTAATAAATTGAAGCGTTTATTGCTTTAAAATATTTATTAGCTTTTGTTTATTAAATTCGATACATTTTATTAAGCTCAGAACTTGGGAGTTCTTATTGATCTCAACCAATCACTTCAAACGCTTATAACGAAGTGATTAAACATAATAAAAATACAAAACATAATTTCAATAAAACAATCATAAGTTTAGTTTTGGTTTTATTCATCGCAAACCTTTCAGTAATAGATATTAAGTGATTAATAATTGAAAATACATTTATGAAACAAACAAAACTTTAACTCTTATTAATAGTAACAGGAACAGAGATATCAAACATTTGATAAGAGTCGCGTAATCGAACCGTGAGCTCATAGCAGATATGTAGTATATGTTTTAGTCTTTTAAAACATAGTTTAAAACTAATTCACTTGCACATTTTAAGTAAACATGTTAATAACATAAACAACTTAAACGTTATTGGGTGCTGCTTTTTTATTTATTAACGAAGGATATATATTATTTTTTGATTTATCACTTATTTTAGCTTAAAGCTCTTTATATATTTTTGAATTATTATTGTCAAGATTTGAAAATTAATCTGAAATAATTTTTTATTTCTCTCCGGTCAAACTATCATATATTTTCAACCATTTATCAATTCTAGAACCTGAAACAATATCAAATGCTTTAAACATATTTTCATCCTTTTGATCAAGAAAACTATTTATCAAATCAAACCAAATTGAAACAAATGGTTTTTTAACTTCACTATAATCTCATTAAATTCTTCATTATATAATTCAATTATTTTGTTAACTTAGCAAATATATAGAAGATAAATAAACATTTTAATTTGCACATTATCTTTGCAAAGATTATGAAGAATTAGATCTAGTAAAATTCATTTCATTGCATATAAAATTAGCGTATATATTTTTAGATGAATTTAATATTTCGGAAAATTAAGTTAGTTCTTGTGCTAAAACTATTATAAATGTCAAAATCAAAATCAATATCATATTTAAATTTAAGAATAATAAAAAATTAAAATCATGACAAAATTTAAAACAATAAAATAATAAAACACTAAAATTAAAATCAAATTAAAATTTAGATTATTATTGTAACTTCAAGTAAATCAGATTTAACAAAATTTTATTTTATGTGTTTTATTATTTTCAATTTACTTTTATTAATATTGGCATCATTTTTGACTGTCATCAGTTTTGACTGTCATTATATTTCATGTTTCAGAAGCAAATAAATACTTTCTTCATAAACAAATAAATAATAAAGTAATTTTTCGGTTTTGAAATTAATAATGTTCAACATTATATATTATGAAACTTGTTTTATATTATTTAATCAAATACATATTTTTATAACAGCTGAAAATTTAGAGTACTATTATATTCATGTTTGCATTAAAATGAACATAACTATTTTGTATTTGAATGAAAATAATTATTTACTTAAATAGAAATTAATCGTTAAAAATATTATTTATATATCATTGCAAAGAATCTTCAAATATAATGTAATTTAATATTATTTAAGTGCATATGAGAATATAAAGTGAATTTCAGCCAAATTATTTAAATATAAATATTATAACTTTATCATATATTTTAAATATTAAAATGATATAACAATCCTCAAATAAGTGATAATCTTAAGCAAAAATCTGTTGGACGTTCAGTACAGAACACAATACAAAACTTTTTCTGTTATAATTCAGAAATAGGAAAATCAAAATGTTTAGTAAAAAATTGACAAAAAGAAGTAAAAGGTAAAAGAACATCAAATTTAGATACGCATTTAAAATCAAACAATAATAGTTAATATGATGAATAAATCTCAATAATAATCAACAGAAAATCAAAAAAATTAAACCAGACAAAAAATTACAGTCTGATTTATCAACATTTATCACTAAAAAATATCCAAAAGTTAAAGGTTTTACATCAAGACTAATTTATTTAGTTGGTACAAAATTTATTTCTTTTTCATTTATTGAAAAAAATGAATTCAGAGAATTTATTCTTTACCAGGATGAAAAATAACTATTCCAGGTCGAAATGGATTAGTTATAAAATGTATTAAAATTTTTAATAAATCCAAAGAAGAAATTAAAATAGAACTAGAAATGCAAAATCAGTTTGTTTAGTGGCAGAGATCTAGAGCTAGAAAGGTTTTTCAGAGTTATATTTTGGAATTAATGCATTTTATTTCGATAAGAGAAATAATCTGTGACATTAAGCTTAAAACTTTTTCCATGTTCTCAAACAGCAGAAAGAATTAGAGATGAAATTCAATATCTAAATACAAATAAAATATTTAGAATAATATCAGATAATGGATCTAATATGGTTAAATCGTTTAAAATTGATTTGAATAAAATTGAAGAATATGATGATTTTGAAAGTTACTTTTCTATTATTAAGAATCTAATTTGATAAATAGATTTAAAGAAGTAAAACTTATAAGAATAATTTGTTTAATTCATTTGCTTCAATGTGTTATAAACAAGTGCATTAAAAACTTTCAAACTTCACCAACTTTAAAAAACTCGACATTGTTGAAAATTAATAGAATTACTTAAAGATTATTCTGGATCAGTATTTCGGACAATTACCCCTACAGGATGGAACTCTCTTTACTTGCAAATATGTAATTTCATAGAGAAAAAACTAATTGTTTAAAAAATTTGTAATGAAGAAAAAGATTTTGTGGAATTATTTAAACCGTTTAATGATATCTCAATTGACTTTAGTCAAGAAGAGCAAAGTATAATTTCAAAAGTCTATTCATCAATATTGTTCCATAAACATAATCTTGAAAAATATTCAAATTCAAAGATTCATTAAAAAATTTTGCTTTGAACTTATTAGAAGAAATTGAAAAAAGATTTAATCTATTATATGATTAAATTCATAAAAACTTTTCAGATGGTATTTATGTTACATCAACATTTTTAGATCCAAGATTTTAAAAACTTTTATCAAAAGAAGAATTATTAACTGCAAAAATTTTAAAAAAGATTATTCAAAAAAGTTTTTAAATCATGAAGAAATTAATAAAACACATAGTTGCACACTAAAAATAATTAATATTTGTCAACTTTTGAAGCATTTTAGGAAGAAAAACTTGAAACATTCCATCTCAATCTATTAATATTATGGTAGACTTAGTTAAGCAGATAATAAATTATTTATATTTTATCTCAACAAATAGATTTGAACTAAAAACATATCATATAAAATTTTGGAGAAATGATTTGTCTGTCTATAACCTTGAAGCCCTTAAAAATATGGCAACAAATATTTTAATTTCTCCAACTTCAAATGCAAGTGTCGAATGAATTTTCTCCGTTTAAGTAACAAAAGGCTAGAAATGATTTTTTGTTTAAAAAATAATTCAAATCATCTAATATCTCTCATTTATTGTTTAAAAATCTAAAAATTAAAATACTTTGATCAATATGTCATTAAAATATTAAGTTTATTTATTTGTTAAAAGTTTTAAAACTAAAATTTAAACTTAAAATTAGAATATATTATTATAATAAAACCAAAATCAAAATTAAATCATAAAGATAATGATATACAAAATCAAAATCAAAAGAAAATCAAAATTAAATCAAAAAGATAAAATATTTAAAACCAAAATCAATATTAATTTATAATAAAATAATTTTATAAAATAAATATTAAAATTAAATCAAAATTCAAAAACACGAATCTAATCAACACTACCCAAAATATATAATTTGAATTTAATGATGATAATTTTAATGTTGTTTATGAATTGTATTTACAGTTTATATATAATATAAACTTGAGAATTTTTAGATAATCGAAATTATTGCTTAGTTTTTCAAGTGGGTATGACTTATGATTTCAAAGAAAGGCAAGAAAGAAATCCCCTTTCCATTAAATGATTTCTAGTTTATTTTATTTATTAAAATTGTTTTTAAAACTTTTCGTTACAGTTTTTATATTATCATTGTTATACATGGAGTCTTTACCACTGTTTGGTTTTATTCCTCCATTTGATGCAAAAATCTTTGTTACTTTCGTTACTATCCGACTGGATACTTTCTTCGAGGCTAATGATTGCATTAAGTCGATTATCGTGTCATCATTTTCATCGTTTTAATGGACACCGCTAAGATCGACCTTCTATTCATTTTATGTACACCAGTGAATCCAAGAACAAAATTTCGAGCCCCCAGCTCAAGTCAACACGTCTTGGCCAGCAAACAGAATGATGTAAAACTCATCAGATTTTTTGCAGATTTTAAGTAACAAACAAATTTAAAAAAAATCGGCGATTAACAGAAACTTGCTCTTCTGGTTCAATTAGTTTCTGTGATCAGAAGCGAATTAACGAAAAGACATCTAATAACCTAAGCTGGTTAGCATTTCAACAAAGCGAACATTCGGCAACGAAAATTAAATTCGAAAACAAGGAGTTGGTCACTCTTCAAAGTCCTACAATCTCTGCATTGGTTCAAAAGATCGACAAAATGAAGCGATTTAATTAAAAATGCAATTGTCGAAGCGCTTATTTACCGCAAACTGCTTCCTTGACATCGAACCATTTACATCGCTGTGGACCAAAGGATCACTTGGCACCGAAATGCAGATTTATTAATACAATATGCAATTACAGTAAAACGAAGGGAGATTTAGCAAACGTCTGCAGTATTGGAAAGAATTCATCCAATATATCTATGGTTTGTTGGTAAGAAATTACATTCTACGAAAGAGTTCACTACAGAATCGAAAATTATTTCGGAGATCATCAACTTCCATGTCCTTCAAATGGAGTTTGATACTGGAGCCACATCTAATTAGTCGGCAGTCCAAGAATTTTCAAATCATCGGTTGTGCTTCGAACGTATAACCAACAAGTCCTTCTTGTGTTTGGATCGTTTAACGCTTCAGTGTAAATCAACCACACAACATCAACTGCATCGCTTGAGCGGATCCATAGCATTCTTAACTGATTTTTGTCAGCTCAAATACTCTATAAATATAATAAAATAATTTACAATTAATAGTGTAAGTTTATAGTTATTTTTAATATAATTTACAAAATTTAAAAAGCAATAGTGAACGTATTTCGTTAAAATTTAAAATTTATATGTTAAACAAGATCGAAACGGTCGTAATATCTGACTTTGCTGTTTTATAAAATTAGTATTTATTTTAAACGGCATATGCCAAAAATTCTGAAACATACATTGGAAAAACGGCATATGCCAAAAAATCCTAATCATACAGTTAAAAAACGGCATATGCCAAAATATCCGAATCATACTGTGGAAAAACGGCATATGCCTTTTGAATATATATCGAATTAAATTAATTAAACATTTGTTCGAATAATCGAAACATTTAAGCACAACATATATCGCAGAATTGGCAAAACAAAAGAAGTGGAGAAGAGAAATGACAGAAGACAAGAATTGGTTATAATTTGGCATTAATTCAAATATAATTTAAACAATAAGCCAATTATAAATTAACTAGTTTAAGACATGTATAATATTATAATAATTAATTTAATTAATAATTATTGAAAACCAATCAAACTTCTAAACAATTTGTTTAAAATAAGCAAAACAGTATTTATTTCGAAACAATTCGAACTAAATTTCAATCTAAGAGTAAAGTTCGATACTTATCATTATTATATGATTATTTGATGCTTGCTTTATTTCCAATATCATTAAGTCACAAATTATTGAACAATTTAAATTAAACCAAAATATTTATTGAGTCTCAACTGACTATATATAATAGAAAAATAATTAAACAAGTAAAATACAATTTGAATAAAATGGGTAGAATATCAAAATATGATTTATTAGCTTTAAAAAGTCATAATTGAGAAACAATTGACTCAATATAAATGAATCTAATAATGATTATTAATATTATTCGTTAAATTAATTCAGCTAAATATTGAATTGCATGCTTTTCTTCGAAATAAAATAAACATTTGAATGAATATGTGATAATTAAGCGCAAATTATCTGAACAGTTGTACGAAAAATAATTTAAATGAGATTCAAATTTCATATTCAAATATAAACTAAAATAATTTGTATTCAACACTGATAGCGATTTGACTATTAATATAAGTTATTGAAGATATTAAATCTAAACTGCATGCTGTCATTACGGTTAATAAATTGAATTGAATTAAAAAGTACGAATACTTATATTATTTACGAGAATAAAATATAGTAAATAAGAAAATTTAAGAGAAATTAAAACGAATTGCATACTATGAAAACTGATTCATATGGAAACAGTTATTATTATAATTGTTGTTATCAGTCATAAATATCTATTAATTAAATCATATCAAAACATTTATTAAGACATGAATTAACAACTAATAATTCAAAACATAATAAAATTATATTGAACTTTAAAAAATGAAACTGATAACAGTGTCCTCTGATTATTATATCTTAATGAGTGATTGACTAAAGTCAATGCAATCAAGATTTTGAAAACTGATATACATTCAAACAACAATTGAAAATATATTGTATGTGCATTCTCGACACATCACTTATAGGCTTACACTTTCATACTATTACTGTATTACGTATTACTGTACTTCTAGTCGTTACTAGAAGTACAATGACTCAAAATTATATTCAATACAAAGCAATGTTAATAATTACTTCCGTGTTAATGCTTTATAATATTAGCATATATGCTTACGTAAAATACAATGTTGTATTACACGCGTCACTTACATACTTATTCTCATTATATATAGTCACGTTTGCTGTGTTATTTTAATGATCCTATGCTTACCTTAATATATTTATAATAAATTGTTTTGTATTGCAATTTAGTTACTTTCTTATGCTTATGTGAAAGCCTATGTTTAGCATAGCTTTCACTTTCGTGAACAGTGATAAGCCGTCTACATAGGTATCACGTTGTTCTTCATATTCCTCTTCAGTGATGGCACGCAATAATGTCGAACACCACCGTCGCTGATCCTACACAGTTCGACAAATATTAGTCAGATACACAACAGATAACTTTGGCGAATTCGGTAGGATCAGTCATCACTGGTAGTTCCTCAGCGGCAGTTCCTTCGATTGGGTTTCGTTTCGTTGAGGTTTTCATCTTCATCGGAGTCTTCATCTGAGTCTTCATCGGAGTCTTCAACTTCTACTGTTGCAGTTTCTTCTTATCCTTCAATGGCAACGATATTTGGTTCGGTTCCTGCGTTTGATCCCATGGAGTGTCGATTTTCAAATTACATCGCGCGTCTCAGGGGATTCTTCGCAGTCAACAAAATTAAGGATGAATATCGCGTAAACTTCTTCGTGGCCGCGATGTCAAACGTTATGTACGTGTTGGCGGTCAATCTCTGTACACCTGAAGATCCAATGGCGAAGACATACGAGCAATTGGTGAAAGTTCCTCGGCAGTACTACGAGACTCCATCATTAGAAGTCGCAGATCGTCAACACTTCCAGGCGAGACGACAACGGGATGGAGAATCTATTTCTGATTTTGTTGCTCAACTCAAGAAGATGTCCATAAACTGCAATTTGTCGCGATCAATTTGTAGCAGGGATTCGAAGCGACTCTACTAAACGCCGCTTATTAACCGAAGTTGGTCTTACTTTCGAAAGGGCTATTCATTTCGTTACTCAACAGGACATGACAGACAAAGATGTCTTGAGTCTACATACTTCTTCAAGTTCATCTGCAATCCAGAAGATCTTAAAGTCAATGCGAATAAGAAATACAATCCAAATTCAAAGGACCGCCGGCGGCCAGCCTTAAGGCAGAACACCGATGGTCCGTCTTCAACCTCATCTGGTAAATGTCATAGTTATTGAGCAAAGGATCACTGGGCGCCTTTAGGCAAGCATATAAATACAATTTGCAACAACATGGCTTTAAAATCTATTAATGATTAATATAGGATAAAAATACAGCAAATTTTGTTTAAAATAAAATTATAAAAACTATTTCTATTTATAAACAATTTCACACGTGATTATATTCGCTTATCTAATACATTTGAGTACCCGTTTATCTCGATGGAAGCTAAAATACAACTGAATAAAAAGATTTAATTCACATACTGAAGTTTTAATTTACAATATTATAAATTTTTTTCATAGAAAACAGTATACAGAAAAGTATTGAATACTTAAAAAATAAAATAAAATACAGTTGGACATCAATAGAAACTATAATTTTTAAAATAGAAATAAAAATAAATTGTTTGACAAAATTTTGAAATTTAAAATAAAAATAAAATACATTTAAAAAACTGCAATTTATACAACACTACCTAACATTAATTTAAATATTATTTACCATTAGTGAAGTAAATATTTAAAATTTTTAGGCTCGGGCCAGACATTAGCCCAAAAATTTAAAGGTTGGCTCGGCCCGAGACAGATTATTTAATAAAGTCAAATGCTTTGCCGATAAGGCCCGATTTAATTAAATACATACAAAGTTATTTTATTTAAAAATCTTCATAAAGACCTTAAAACGATTGATTATCCACTTAAAGATTTTTTGTTTGAGTTTTTATCATCTGTTTATATTAATTTAACAACTAATCGAAAACGTTAATTTTTTTTGATTTCTTAAATATACAACAAGCCATTATTCCATAAAAATTAAAGAAGTTTCAAAGCTCGACCCTGCCCGAATTTTATGTTATTAGGCCCTAACCCAGCCCGGCCTGCGGAATTTGGTCGGATTACCGATAAATGGGGGGCCCGTTTACTAGTCTATTTACAATAATGTGCCATAAAGGCTATAAAATATTTTCGATCAAATAATATAATTTAAAATTAGTGGTCAAAAATGAAATATAGTGTGCAACAAAAATAACTGTAATTAAAATGAAGATAATAATTAATATACAAAAAATTTTCTACTAATAATATATTACAATTGTGTTCTAATTATGAATGTTCATTATCATCATTTTAAATTAATATACATAATATTATAAGAACTGTAAAAATTAAAAATTATAAATAATTAATAAAAGCATTAATTTTATTTATTGTTAGTTTGGAATCAATCAGACGGTCGATAATTTTTTTAATGATGAAAAAATTTAATATGCAATTTTAACTATACTACTGATTTAACCCAGAATTTAATACAAAATGAGCTAAATATGAATGTTTTTTATCTTATAAGAGTTAAATAAAATATGAAATAAAATGACAGCAAATCTTTATCAGAAATGTCTGTTCATTTGTATCAAATATAATTTAACTTAAACCTGACCATCCATAAATCTAAATTGAAATGCAATTGAAATTAATAAAGTCATGTGGATAAAACACTTGAACATATTCGCTTATCTAATACTTTTGAGTACCCGTTTAACTCGATGAAAGCTAAAACACAAATGAATCAAAAGTTTCAATTCACTCAATGAAGTGCAATTTACAATAGTATAAATTTTTTTCCAAGAAAATATTATACAGAAAAAGTACTAAATACTTAAAAAATAAAATAAAATATAATTGGACATCAATAGAAACTATAATGTTTAAAATCGAAATATAAACAAAATAGTTTGATAAAATTTTGAAAAGAATAATAAGATTTTTTAAAACAGAAAATAAAAATGAAATACATTTAAAAAACTGCAATTTATATAACACTACCAAACACTAAATGAAATATTATTTACAATAATGTGCCATAAAGGCTATAAAATATTTTCGATCAAATAATATAATTTAAAAGTAGTGGTCAAAAATGAAATATAGTGTAAAACAAATAAACAATAATTAAAATGAAAAGATAATAATCAATAAACAAATAAATTTTTTAATAATAATAAATTACAATTGTGTTCTAATTATGAATGTTCATTATCTTTAATTGAAATAATACAACTAATATTATAAGAACTGTAAAAATTTAAAATTATAAATAATTAACAAAAGCATAAATTATATTTATTATAAGTTTGTAAAGACGCAAAGTGACAATAATTTTTTTAATGATAAAAGATTTATTATGCACTTTTAACTATACTACTGATATAACTAGTGTTATGACTTTTTAATTTAAATTGCATTTCAATTTCAATTTTTACTTTAAT
>JAQGAW010004184.1:0-11283 GCA_034698025.1 Phthiracarus crinitus | reverse complement strand
TTTGATTCTCTTCTGAATATGAGAGGTGGGGTGATTTTCTGTTTAATGTGCTCTAAGTACACATTTTTATATAAGTCGTATAGGTACGATGCTCGATCTCTGAGCGTACACGAATAGGGTTTCTTAAGATAACCGGGAACTAAATAATGTAACGCTATCGGTTCGTTACAACCATTCGAACCTAAGGTAACGAAATGGCTTTATAAATCGAAAGCGTTATTAGGGATCTCCATCTCCAAAGCCTCAAACTGCTGCTTGGATTTAAACACAACAATCGTGTGAGTGTCGAAGAATTGTTTCAATTCAATTTTAACTATAAGTAATGGTCTGCCAAAACGCGCGATTTGATTCGGAGTTAATTGAGTATTATTAAACTAACTATCGTGGATATCCCACCGATAGTGTCTAATTAATAAGGTATAAACTATATATCTACCGTTGAATAACATTACCTTACTTGCAAGATTTTTATATTTTATGGATCCTATGCTCAAAGTTACGATATCAATAGACAGGCTAAGTATTGGCAAAGAGTGAGACAATAATGGCTTTTAGTTGACAGACTCAGTTATATCTAAGTTCTCAATGTTTTTAACCATCGGTTCAATCGAATCAGCAGCGTTGTCGGCTTCTAACGACAAATCGTTTTCGTTGTCTGAATCTGGGATTGTGATGACGGTTGGATTTGGTTTGAAACTTGTTTTATTCAATGGTTGTCGAATGTGTGATACCTCATGTTTTATAGGTTTATTAACGCAAATCCTCTCTTCGGTTTCTACAAATCTGGTGCTATTTTTCTTTTGGGTTACTGTTTCGTGATTATGTTGAGCTCGGGTTGGTTTATTTAATTCAGTAATGATATCGAACTTTTCCATTGTTGTCAACTCCTGACACAAAGCTTTAAGTAAACTTTTCTTGGTCTCACTGCTCAAAGCCCCAATATTTCTAACGAAATCGATTAGATTTGACATACTCTATATAATAATAACAGTATTCTAGTTTATCTACAGTTTGTTATTTATAAAAATTAAATTGGTATTAAATACATGAAATAATAAAATAAATATCAAGTAAAAATCATTAGGATTTAGTATTAATTACAATCACACGAAATATTAACTTACTTTGGATCAGTTTTTATTTGGTGATAAACAGTATTTTGTAATAAAGACTATAATTTAACTTAAGTACTGAAACGATTCTATGACTTATATTTACACTGCAAACACGATATATTTTCAACGAATGAATTTTAATAACAACAGCCTTAACATATATATAAAAGGTTTTTTTTTCATAATATGATATCGATTTTGCTAGGTTACGTACTGATGTCAATGAGCCAATCATATTACAGTTTAGTTTTCATTATTAGTCACAACAGTATAACAATAACCTGATAATAACTCATATCATCAAATTTTAGGAAAATATTCAATTTGATTGAATATATCAAAACAAAATTGTAACAAATTTAAATTTAAATTAATATTCTCAAATCTTCACGGATAAAATTTAATTAAAATACAGTAGGAATTTACTATAAATTATGGGGTATGGTATGGGGTATTTATTTTATATCAACTATATGTCTAACTATTTTTAATTAATTATTGAAAATAATAATCTATTATATTTGATTCGGTTAACGGATCGGTTTTAAATTTTTATTTCCCGATTTTGACTGGCACTTTTTGATTAAATAATTTTTATTAACTAACATATGAATTGGGTCACGGGATAAGCTAATCATTTGTTCTCGACTGGGGTCTAAATATTTTTAATTAATTTTTTGAATATAACATTAAATAAAGTTTGATTCGGTTAGGTGAAGGTTTTTAATTTTTATTTCCCGATTTTGACGGGCACTTTTTGATTAAATAATTTTTATTAATTACTATATGAATTGGGTCACGGGATAGACTAATTATTTCTTCTCGACCGGGGGTTTAACTATTATTAATTAATTTATGAAAATAAAGTTATGAAAATTAAATGAACGTTTCAATACGTTTTACAGATAATCCCTAAAAGGGTCGAATGAGACTGACCCAACAAACTCTCTGACATATGAACTGTACTCTCATAGCTGATGCCAAGAGTTCAGCTCATAAGTGTTCTATATCTGACTAGATTGTGTTCACCGG
Organism: Phthiracarus crinitus; assembly: GCA_034698025.1. Taxonomy (NCBI): domain Eukaryota; kingdom Metazoa; phylum Arthropoda; class Arachnida; order Sarcoptiformes; family Phthiracaridae; genus Phthiracarus; species Phthiracarus crinitus. The sequence goes on along the minus strand of JAQGAW010004184.1, from coordinate 9,136 downwards.
TTGTGTAATAACTAAGTCCAGTTTATTTTAATTTATTAAATTTAATAGTTATTTGAAAGTGTGAAGTGGGTGTTGTATTGTGCTGTGCTGTGTTGTGCTGTATTGTTTTAATGAATATTTCAACAGCTATCTGACTAGAAATTAACTTTCACCGGTTTGAAGACTAGACTTGAATCAATCACTGGTGTGGACATAACTTGAAAATTTTAAAAAATAATGGCACAACAAAATCCAGATTAACAGCAAAATGAACCGTAAGTCAAAATTTATATGTGTATTCGCGAGCGTAATAACACAGGTATAGTTAACAAATCATAAGTATTTAAGTGATTAGGAGTTCACGTTGTTTTGTGCAATATTACGAGGATAAATGAATACTAAATCACCGGTGAGAATAAATATAAAATACTAGTCATAAGAATCAATTCCCTGTCATCAACGGTTTAAATACTAATTACATTGACTAACATAATATTGAATCACGGGTTTTGTAATATTTTTAAAGATAAATAATAAATAATATCTAAATCACCGGTAAATATAAATCATTGACTAGTCATAAACGGTCAAATTTACATTAAACCGGTGAATATTCTTAAAATCAAAGTAAATGACTAGTCATCACCCGGTTTTAATCCTTATTTAAGTTAATCATGAATACATCAGAATAAATCATTTAAAGCTACTTTACATAAGACTAGATGTCAGCGGATCTGTGCAATAAATTAAAAGCGACAAACTTATCAAATCAACGGTTAAAATAAATTTCTATTCATCACTGGGTTTTTGTGCAATAATTCTAGATTAAATAATAGGTAAATCACCGGTTTTATTAGAATTATAACTGAATGTATGATTACTTTAACATATAATAAATATATAGGAAATAAATAAATAAGTAAATAATTTAAGTTATGGTTTAAATTACCTTAAATTTTTGCATTTTATTTAAAACTTTATTTGAAGTTCCATGAACTTCATATTTAGTATATTACTATTGTATTCAAATAGAAGTTCTACTATGGATTAATGTTTAATCGAACAGATGGTATTTTCGCCTCAATTTACACGACTCATAGAAAAAGTTTCTAAAATTTAAATTCCAGAAAACCCTCACATATATTAACGAAAATACAGGTATGAGATTATAGTTGGGGAACTCTTACACTGTATAACTTATGTATGTATTATTGCCTGTTTGTCTGTATGTAAGTCGACTCTCAGCTCAATCCCTTAAATGTTAAACGATAACTTTTAACACAAACTGTTTGAAAATAAAAATGCAAAGTTTTGTTTAAATAATTTCATGCAAATACATAATACAATTTCAATAATATTCGCAAATGTAAATACGATATATTTTTATGTTAAAATGATTTTTTTTTGTAAATCTTAGATTTTTAGTGTACGGTAAATGCTTTCAATAGACTGAATTAACAATAATAATAATTAGAAATAGATGAGAGTGAAAGTTATAATTTCGTAATGTATGTTAGGTTTAGGAAACAGAAAATTTTAAGGAAATTCGAGCTCACATGAAATGATAAAATAGTTTTCCCACGATCTGAGGGATTCTGGAAAAATAGTGAAGACGTTTTAAACCTTAATTTAGGGGTAGTTTAGGGGTTTTAAAAGGGGGTAGTAAACCTACAAAAAAAATTTTGTTTAAGTTCAGTGCGTTGTGAATGCAATTGGCATTGAAGAATAATAATGTTAACCTTTAATTCGAAAGTCAGCATTCAGTTCCAAAACTACAAAAGTATATGTCACTAGTAACATTATACACTAACAAATTTTTTATTTAATTACTCAATCTTCTAATAACTCTATTATTATTCTCTTTAATATTAGTGTAAATTTCGCGGCAATTATAAGGGCTTTTGATCCCAGAAACTAAGAAATATGAGATAACCGAATGGTAAAACTCAAATGCACCAGATCACGAATGGATTCATTGTATTACCTATTAGTTGTCTTTAAAAAATTTCAATTATTCAAATAAATCTATAGACAAGAAAAAGCATAAGATGGAGAATGAACCATTTGACAGACAGCTATCTATACTTAAATCAGCAGATGCCGTACAATTCTGTATGAATAGTAATCTACCGCTTAACCATGAGAACGAAAGGTTTAGGAGATTCATAGCTATGGCAAATAGAGCGAATTAGAGAAAGCTAAATCCAAATAATATGTTATATCCCTTCTTGACTGGAGTATTCTTGTATTTCGATAAGGAAGTAAAAGATAAATTAGTGGACGATAACATACGGAATAAGAAGAAAAATGCTGTAACTATTCTGTTAGTAATGTTTCAGTCAGATTATAAATTATTATTATTTTTACAGTTAAAGTCCACTGCTATAAAAAACATTTAACGGTATGTAAAAATTAATACATCTTTGGGTCAATTTTAATTTTTTAATAAAACTATCATATGGCACCTAACGTCTAAAGATTATGCGGAGAGACAGCATAGGGCTGAACTGGAAAAACACATGAAGAAGAGAAAGAGAGAAAGGAGAAGGCAAGAGAAATTATTGTTAGAGGAGAAGCAAAGAGACAGTACGGATTTGACACCAGATCAGATAAAGTTCATTTTAGCTAATGATTCAAAAATAGTTAAGAAAAATAAACAGATTAAACAAATTATGCCTATTAAATCCATTAAACGAGTTCGTATGTCAACAACGAAAGTACCACAATATATTAAAAGGACTAAAAGGCGGGGGGTAGAAACTGGTTACTTAAACTTAACTAAGCCAACACAAAAACAAATCACTCTACTGTAACCTGCGTGCATTTATCATCTATAATCCTACCAACAAATTCTGATACTGACGTTCCTATTTATAATACTACTTTAATCTCTATTTCACATCATGAGATCACTGAAAATAATTCTCCGAACGTTAGACCAATTAATAACTATATTCCTTGTTTCGAAAGGAAGGACAGTAATTCAATAGAACTCAATTTTGTCGATTGAATTATAATATCTTTAAATCAAACTCAGTCTCGTGTCGATTCAACTGTATATACTTTAGATCAGACTAGCTTCACTAACGCTTTACCTAGTATATCAGCAGCTTTCCAATACCTCTTTAATACAACTATGCCAGTATATTCATCAACGAATAATTCTAATATTTCTAATTGGCGCGATAATAATAATGATATAGCGGAAGATGAAGGTATCGCGTCAACCAATAATGCCTCACCGCTTCATTCTGATAACGGCACGGAGAATAGCCTTAATGAACCTTCACAGCCTCCAACACCTGAAAATTATACCTTTCCAGAAGCTGACATTCCTACTCAACGACCAATGATACCCGACAATATTTTAGATTTAGTAAGTTCGATAATTCTTGCTTATTTCATATTTTAGATATTTATTATTACAACTTATTTTAGAACGCTATCGAGATTGAGATGTCTCCATTATGCAACCCTGAAGAATCGTCATCCTCTACAGGTTCAAGTGCAAGACGTGACTACATGGGTGAAATTATTAGTACCCCTTTACGAACAATAGTTACTGGCAGAGCGAACAAGGTTTTAACAAAATGCAAAGAAGACTATGTTAATGACAAAAGATTGTCTAAAGATACCTTAACATTCCTAAAGTATTAATAAATATTTATACAAAATAAATTATATGATTAATCAATAAATTTTTAAATAGGAAAGACAATGTCTCCGTCGCAGAAATTTTCTGGTTTGATTTTTGGAGGGCAATCAATAATCCCAGAAATGGTGTATCAAAGTATACCTTCACTCTGCTCCCATCAATATTAGGGCACAATGATATAAAATCAAAAATGATTAAATCACGTTAACGTCTAAATACAAATAAATACTGGTTTGAATGTACATTAAAGTGCATCAAAAGTATTACTAGAAAAAATTCTAAAGGAAAATCAGCTATTTTATTAGTCTCATATCTACCAACTATACGTATAATAAAATCAAAATCAAAATAAATCAACTATGAAAACAAGATGCGTGACGAAAAGCCAAACCACGCAAAGTTTATGATTTCGGAAATGCGTTCAGATGGAAGATATGTTATTTATTTTGAGACAATTAATTCTTTTATCATTTATTAATTTATATTTTATTTTAGTCAAAATTTATGAACCGATGGAAAAGTTATGTTCGACACCAAACCCACCGGAATTTGTTAAAGAAATACAAACAATTAAAGGAGCGATTGGAAAAATAAACAAATAAAAATATCTTATGGTTCTCAGGTATAATCAAACAAAATCTTAAAGTATGATTCAATAATATTTTATAATTTTCAATTTTATATTTCATAGGGTTGGGACACAAATGATTGTCTGCTTCGATGCCTATAAGAGATATCGAATATTATAGATGGCTTAGAATTCGACGTCTACTGGGATTATAATACAAAAAATTTTCCAGTTATTGATAAATTATTAAATAAAAAAAACAAATCATTGTAAATTTAGAAATGTGTTTGAGTATTTTAAATTAATATTTTATTATTCAAAATAAATTGTATTACTTTTAAATGTTTCCTTAATTTTAAATAATTCATTTTAATATTTAGAAATTGTTGTCAAATTTTATTTTTAGATTTTATTTTAATTTTTGGTAATGATTTTTCTTTATAGAGTTGTGTAATATGCTCGTTATATTCAATATTTCCTTTCAATTTTAATAGTATACATTTTATTTTAAATTTATTTCCTTTTAGTTTATACCTTATAGATTTCTTTCTTTTTAATTTTTCATGATTTTCATAATTTAATTTTATACATTTTATTAGTCACTAAACTGATCATTTGTATAAAGTATTGTTCTTTTATCAGTATTTATTTTGTTTTGAATTGGTTTATAATTTACATTGTTAGATGTTTTAAAATAATTTATTGTACTGATATTATCGATACGGAACACACTGTCTGTCATTAATTTGCTAACAGTGTCGTTCCGCCAATCATGCAAACATTCACACTTTTAGGTCGGATATAATCACGGTTTTATATATCGTGGAATGGTTCCGTCAGCGTTACCAGTTTGTTACATATATCAATGCATGCATTTGTAAGTCTACAGAAATCCAATCCTAATATTATATCGTAACACATATCTACGACGACTAACTAAAGTTTTATTATTTCATTAATTAGTCTCACATATATTGAGGTCTGTCCAATAACATCTACGTTATGACCGCCAACCGTCGTCAGCTTACCCGATGGGCAATTGTCAATAGGACAATTAAACTTTTCAACCATTTTCCTATCTATCAATGATAACTGTGCACCGGTATCTATTAAAGATCTGACTCGTTTACTAGGCTTTACAATCTCTAGCCATATGTATATCGAGTCATTGGAATCGGTTTTTACTGTGTTCAAACGTGTACAACCTTTTGATTGAGTCCGCTTGTTGACATTCTTTTTAATGTCCGAGATATTTATTGAACTAACACTCGTTCCCTGATTTAACACTTCTGTTTTATTTTTAGTAATTCTTTTTCTATTAGTCAATTCTTTCGGTTCAACGTCTGCCTTAAAACCATATTTATAAATACTGTTTTTAATTTTATTTTCAGATTTATTTCTTTTCTTTTGTTTTATCATTTTGACACAATCATTTGTAGTGAGATTTATTGGACTGCAAAATTGAGAGCTATCATAGACTATAATTCTAATTTTTCTCAGGTCTTCCAAATTCGCATATCCATATATGTAAACATGTTTTTTAATTTATGGTAATAAGTTCTCAAATACAAATTCACATTTTTTTCTGATTCTGTCATTTGAGGGTCATATCTATGGCATAGAACTAACTTGTCAGTAATGTATTCTCTGACGTTCTCGGACTTAGACTGACTTCTAGCTATCAATTTGTCTCTTATTTGTTTTTTCCAATCAATGGGTAAAACGTTCTTCAAAAACTCAGTTTTAACTAGTGGCCAGCTAGTGATACTTAAACTTTCAATGTCCAATTTATACCAATTTTAAGTACTAACATTTTTCCTCGTCATAAATATGCCTAATAGTAATAAGATCCTCAAATTTATCAATGAAATCAAATGCCTCACAACTGAATTTACCTGAATACGGTTCTATGGGTAACTGGAACCCCAAACACACCCCCTAGCGCACATCGCACTGTTTCTGCAGATAAATTAACTGTTTCGGCACTTATCATTTCTTATCATTAAAATTATAAATTTTTATTCACACTCAATTTATTTTATTTTGGCAAAGAAAACTTAATAATTTTAGAGATCTTTTCTTAACCGAAGTTTATTTTATTTCCATAACATCAATATATACATTAAGGTTTACATTAAAAATGATATCGAAATTATTACGAAAATTCAAAAACTCTTAAAATAAATTATATTTAATACTACTATTATTAACATCTAATACTACTTAACACTACTTTATTTTATTTTTATTCTATTTTTTTTTGACTTACATTTACGTAACTAGACTGATAATATGGAATACAGATGATTATGTTGAATATAAGATGAATCTTCGTTTGTGTTAATTACTGTGTTATTTAGAAGTCGTCTTCATTGTTGTCTTCTACATCAATAACCGGTATTCCAAAACTAATCTTAAGTTGAAATGCTATAAGGGGATCGGTTTATTCTTTATTTAGTTTCATGAGTTAGAAAAATGTTATAAATTCAGCAATATGATGAGTTTCGAGTCGATAAATTATCGCTTGGGTTTCAGTCGACAGAATTATGTTGCGTTTAGTCGGAACGTTAACTGCTTTAAAACGGATGACCTATGAGGCGGTATTAAACAACTTTTCGCTCGATTCAAATAAATCAGCGATTCTCGAAAAGTTGGTAGTGATTTGGGTGCGGTTGTTTTGTTGGTTTCGATGTGGTGTGGTTAGGAAATCACAATTTATGAATAGGTGTTGTACTTCAAGAGCGGTTGTGAACAACGCAAAAATTATTTCTAACTCAGATCCAATACGGGTTATATATTTAAATGAGATGTAATCGGTTCCGCATATTAAGTTAAGATTTCGAGCTTTGTCTGTTATAAATTGCACGAAACTGAAAATTCTGAATGTCTTTCGATATTAATGCAAACGTAAGCTGTCTAAAATCTGGAAAGCTGATTATGTAGACCTGCATTAGACTCTTCTAGCTAGCAATACTTTACAATTTAATTGACTTATCTTTTACTTTTGTTGATTCCAATCCTGTTCTATTCTTTACAAATTTAAGACAACTGCTTCAAGTTAACAGCTATGATGACGATCACCAGACCACTAGTGGTAGATTTTCAGCTTTTTGTTCTGTTCCCTGTTCGTGAGTGCCAAATTGTAATCTTGGAAGTGATCGGTTATCAAAATTTACGGAGCTTCGGGCGCCACTGTTGAATTTCCAACAGAATTTAAAGTATTACCACCGATTATTTTATAATTTTTAAATGAATTGTGACTGAATTAACATTAAAACATTTATTAAATGAAATGAAAATGGAGAATATTGATTGCATGTATAATACTTTCGGGCAGAGTCTCCGACAAACAGTTAAATCAGGGTGAGACCAACTCTCGCACTGCCTAAACTATAGCGAGTCTCGGGTTTTTATAGGGAGTGGTCCGGTACTATCAAATATCTGCAATGTAGAATTTTATGTATAAATGATAATACTGCAGTGCGATATGAGTGATTCTATTGGTGACCTTCAATTACCCCACCCCTTCTATCGATTAAATATTCTGCGCTAAAGTTCAAAATTCTGTACTAAACTAGTGAGTCATCACTACAGTACATTGGCAAAAGAATGTTATAGATTCAACTTTCTGTTTCAATATCTAATAAATGATATTATTTAGAGGCTCTAATAATAAGTTTCTGACAAATGGGTACGGACTTTAATAAAAACTTTAAAGTAGTTTAAAGACTTTAATAAAAAAACACACCAAATATAGCGTTAATAACCCAATAATTATAGTAATTATCCAAATTAAAATTGTGCCGGTAGTTATGTATAACATTTTTTAAATTTGACCTTTTATTTATAAAAAATAAGAATCAAATAAACATTAACTTTTCAAATTATTATAAAAATATAAATTAAAGGGTTGTATTTTAAACTCACTATTGATTTACATAAGAATTCGCTATACTGTAATATTTAACAATTTCGTAAATAAAATCTATTAGTTTACGAGGGAGTAATCCCGAGTGTATTATACGGAATTTTTTGAAACCACTTTTATTTTGTAGAGGACATTAAAATATATGTATTGCAAAAAAAATTTCGTTAGAAAAATAAGCTCAAGCACATTGCATCCCAGATTCTGAGCTTGATCTTCAAATAGTTTAGCTTAAGGTAATCTCACAAGTTGAAGCTTAAGTTCAAAATAAATGGGCTTATAATCAACATTAATGTTGAGAAATTACGTGCAAATTATTTCTTTAATTTTTTGAAATACAAATAATTATGGGTCGCTGAAGAAACTTTTAAGATATTTTGGGTCGCGCAAGGAAAAAGTTTGAAAACCACTGGGTTAAACCATTAAACCATTATTAAAAAAATATTCTTAACTCATTTTAATAATACTAAAATTTTAGATTATTTTTATCAAAAAAAATATTTAGTATATATGATTTATTATTATTGACTTTTTTATTGTTAAATTTTTTTCTTTAGTATATAAAAAACCCAACAATTATTTTTGACATATATTAGTTTTTCAATCATTTAAGAAGTTATTAAAATCATAATTAATCAAAAAACTGTTACAAAAAGGATCAGCGAAAACAAATGGCAATCGAAAACGAAAGTGATTCTTCAAATATTGATTTATTTGCTAATGTTTGCGATGATGTTTGTGAACAGATCTTTGGATATTTGTCATTAAAGGATAAAATCAAATTAGAAGGTGTGTCGAAACAGTGGCAAAGATGGGGTATTCTGCACTTTAAGGTCGGCAACAATAAGAGTTTTTAACAATAATACTTTTAAACAATTTAATAGACAAAAAAGTTTAATACAATTTTAACTGTTTTTTAATATCGCGAATACAATAATACTAATAAAAGAATTATATATTATATACTGTTTTAATATCTCTAAGAAATTGACAAAACAGGTCAACATTT
>JAQGAW010004183.1:0-11285 GCA_034698025.1 Phthiracarus crinitus | reverse complement strand
TTGTTGCGAGAATTTCAGGAGATGAAGGATCTCATGAAACAGAGATCGACAATAACTCCAAACTCACCGAATTTTTCGTCAATAAACGCAATTTATTTTAATAACACTTTAAACCCTCAACAATCAACGTGTTTAAACGCTTCACATACGATTCAAAATACAGCACCAATTACTTCAGTTTCTCCGGCGACACAGCAATCAGCCAACAGTTCGAGCGTACAAACCAATTCGCAAGTAAATGATGTAACGCTCTCAATATTTCGAGACATGACAGTAGAAATAGCGAACACGTTCAGAGATTTTGCAGTAAATAACGAAAGAAAACGACTTCCAGACATATCACGCTTCATTGAAGAGTTTAATATGAAAACACCACCAAAATTATATATAAAGAATTTCGAAAAACAGGCCTATTTCAACGAATGGCCATCTAATAAATTAAAACAACTATTAGGTACTCGAATGAGTAAGGAATTAAGCGAGAAATATTCTAAATTCTTTATGCAAAATCAATCACTCACATGGGATGAATTTGCCGAACGATTTGTTCATGAATTTACAAGTCAATCGGCGAAAATCGCCGCATTTTCACAAATAAAAAGCATTCGCCGTGAAAAATATGACTCAACAGCGGATATGTTGGAGACATATAACAAAATCGTGAGTGCATACTCAGAAGACGATGATTTAATGTTTAGAATACCTTTAGTGGAGAAACTGCATCCGTCCACTCAAGCCATAATTACAGCAAATATGTTTGAAAGAAAGTACTCTACTCGTGAATTTTTAGACTACATCTTGCATACTGACAATTGGAACGTCAATAGTGCGAGACGTGAACGTGAGAGTAGAATACTTGCATCTCATTATCGCGCGAACCAAAGTCAAAGTCAACCGAACCGTAATAATAATAGAAATAGCAATACACATGCGGATCAAAGTCGAAACAACATGCGTTGCGACTGGTGTGGTGGTCGCAAACATGTAGAAAAGGATTGTTTCTACAAGAAAAGTGGAAAAACGAAAGAAGAGTCACGTAAAGAACGCGATGAAAAAATTAGAAGAATCCGCGAACAACAACAAAACAACACACGAGTTAACACAGCAGACACATGTGACCAGAGCTCAGGCTCCGAAAGTGTAGATTCAACTGTCGATTTAAATGTGTAAGCCGTTCTGTTGGAGGCACAGAAACGGCATGTTTAATACAAAGTCCTCAAAAACCAAATAATAATAACAATTCTAGTGTTAATAGTGCTGCAATGTATAAACCAGTGATTCAAATAAAAATTAATAAAAGCCTGACTGTAAGTGCCTTATTAGACACAGGCGCTGTTCATGGGATCATTAAAAACTCGATTGCAGACAAACTTAAAATAAAACATGAAAATTTGCGCTTCAATCTCCGAGGTATCAACAGCATGGTTGCTGCAGTTGGCTCAACACATGCAAAAATTAAATACAAAAACACGGAAAAAGATGTGCTTTTCCATATTAGTGAAACCGTAGGATATGATGTGATACTCGGAACAGATTTTTTAAATAAGTTTAATATAGTGCTTCACATGGGAAAAGGTTTGGCTTATGTAGAAACCAAACCCAAGTGCCACCAACTAATAAAACATGATTCATGTGACTTTAATGTCACATTTAAAATAAATAACGAAGGCTCATGTGATACACAACAATCAGTTCCTGATGGACACGTGATTAGTGTTGTAGATACATATATTGAAACAGTATATAATGTTTGGTCAACGAATAAAATTTACAATTTACGTGACGAGACATTAATAGATAACAACAACAATAAACTCATGTTTTTGTCACAATTCAATTTAGATAATGTACCGAAAAATATTATACATGATTTAACTGATTTATTGTGGGAGAAACGAGAAGTGTTCTCAAAAAACGAATGGGACATAGGGGTCGCGAAAGACTTCTTAATGGAAGTGGAGAGCGATCCAGTGCCTGAACAGCACTTCAAACCCTTTCGATATTCATGTGATGATCGACAATACATCGACCATCAGATAAACATGATGCTTAAGAGTGGGATCATCAGAAAATCGAAAGCACGAACAGCAGTACCGGTTATATTAGTTAAGTCTAAATCCAAAGCAAAACCACGTATGGTAATAGACTTAAGACACCCGAATAAATCGATTAAACTCCCCGATTACCCGCCAACACTCATGAGTGACTGCATCGATAATTTAAGTGGTGCAGTATTCATGAGCGGTTTTGACTTAGCAAAATCTTTTTACAGCATTAAATTAAGCGAAAAGTCAAAACATTTAACTGCTTTCCAGACGGAATCAGGAGTTTATGAGCATAATATGGCTCCGATGGGTCTCAAGGCTTTATCAGTCGAATTACAAAGACTAACAGACAAAGTATTTGGTGATATAAAGCACAAAAGTCTTGTTAATTATTATGACGATCTCGTGAATTATATAAAAAATTGTGGCAATTTAAGTGAAGAAGAAATAGCGAGATTACATTTAAATAATTTGCGGAAGTTTTTCGACCTCGCGATTGATAACGGATTGAAGTTCAACCCCAAAAAGACATTTTTATTTGAGAGACAGTTAAAGTTTTTAGGCTTCATTGTCGATAAGAACGGGAAAAGCATTGATCCCGAACGTATAAACATGATGCTAGCAATGAAAACACCGAGAACCAAAAAACAAGTCCGACGCTTGTGTGGCATCGTTAACTTTGTGCGGGAGTTCTATCCCATACAAGATAAATTGAAGCCACTTTTCGATTTAACAAAAAATAACGTGGACTTCAAGTGGACAAATGCCGAGCAATCATGCTTCGAGAAAGTGCTCGAAATACTCTCAAATCCACAAATCTTAGAACACCCGCTAAACAACACCGAAAAAATTATAAAAACCGACGCATGTGCTTACGCAGTCGGCGGTGCACTATGTCAGCGTCACGCGAATGGAAGAATCGGCGTCATTAGCTTTTTTTACCACTCACTATCGCAAACTGAATTGGATTGGGCGACTTGTGATCGCGAATTGTATGGCGTTATATACGCTGTGAGATAATTTCGTAAATACTTGATTGACACACATTTCACGGTCTACACCGACCATATGCCGCTGGAGTCATTAAATCGATTAAAAAACTCCACAAACATGAGAATGAATCGCTGGGCTTCAGAACTCAGCGAATATACATTTACAGTAAAATACGTGAAAGGAAAAGAGAACTGCTTAGCGGATGCAATCTCACGTTTAAAGATGAATATCGATTTGGAAGCAAAAGATAGCACATGTTGTGAAAGTATATCTAGTGTCAAATTAATAGAGATTTTGGATACAAACAAGAAAATAGCCAATGAAGAGACAGATATAATTCAAGAACATTTAGAAGAAGAAACACCAATAATTAACGAATTTGAATCAATTATTCATGTGATCAGAAGCGAGAACATTAATGAAAACGTGATAATAGAAGAGCAACGAAGAGATGAATACTGTTCTAAAATTATCGCAAACATGAATACACGCGATAAGCGATTCAAGAATTTGTTTAAACGTTTTAAAACTGATGACATGAATAGATTGTTTCATAAACGGAAACATAAATCAAGAATTAATATGAACTATCAACTGGTTGTGCCTAAATCTCTAGTACCAACTATTTTAAAGCAATATCATGATGACAATGGACACGGAGGTTACGACAAGTGTGAAAAAACCATAAACGCAAAATTTTGGTGGGAATTCATGCGGAATGAAATCCGCGCGTATATCCAACAGTGCTTTGTGTGCCAAAAGTCCAAAGTTAGGACTCAGAAACCGTATGGTATCGGCAAAGTAATGCCAGTATCATTAGAACCGTTTGATACCGTAAACATTGACGTGTTTGGTCCGAACCCCAAAACACATGATGGCAACAGATATGTCATCACATGTACTGACAGACTGACCAGATTTTTGATAGCACAAGCCATCCCTAACCAAGAAACTGAAACTTTTATCAAATTCATGGAGGATTTGGCTGTGAAACACTCAACACCAAAAAACCTGATTACAGACAGACACGCGAGCTTCATGAGTACAGTCTTTGGAGATTATTGCTCACGTGTTGGCATAAGACATCAACCAACTGCGAGTTACATGCCTGAGTCCGATGGTCTCAGTGAGTCCAGTAACTACAAGATAATTCAAAAGATGAGAATACTAACCGACGAGAAAGATCATGAATGGGACAAAATTTTACAAATTGCAGTGCGACATATTAACAGTGCTGTAAACATCACGACGAAATATGTCCCCTTCTTCTTGCTGTTCGGTTATACCTCAAAGAATAGTTTTGAACGCAAAATACAGTTAAATGATATGACAGACGATTATGAATTGCGGCCGACAAACCTATTAGAAGCCGCAAGACGTGAGGCTCAAGAAAACATTTTAAACGCAGAGATCGCATGGGCTGACAAAAAAGATAAAAATTCCATGACTCCAACATTCGAAAAGGGAGACCTGATCTGGGTTATAGACAAAACCATACTCCCTGGAGTCCACAAGAAATTTAGAAGCCCTTGGGATGGGCCTTTCATAATTTGTGACATTGTCAATCAAAACACTTACAAGGTTTTGTCTCTAACGAAAGGAAAACCACGTTTACGCACGATTAATAGTAAAATGGTTAAACCCTTCTATGGCGCGTATTCACGTAAAGCAAAACATCTAAAAAATGAAATCTTAAATAATCGTGTCATTGAAATCGATGAAAAAAGAAGTTCGGACACGATTTTTGACATAAAAGATTATGTGAAATGGAAATGCGAAGAAAAGTTAGAACGCGTACGCAAAGAGAGGCTTCCATTCGTCTTACTCGAGAATGAAGAATATCTCGTCGAGAAAGAGCTGAACGAACATAACAAAAATTTAGTCGCTAAAGATAACAAGAGACTAAATAAGCCTCAAAAGAAAAGAATAAAGAAGAATAAATACAACGAGAATAAGATAACCGATACGCGAATAAAAAAAGCCGTTGAAAATAAAATACATGAGAATCGTAAAGCAATCACAAAAAATATAAAAGCAATTCGCAAATCGGGGCGTAAAATCAAAGCGAATACGAGATATAAAGATTACGTGACGTATTGTAACAATTAAAACAAAGATCACAATAATTGTTAAGTGTTTTAGCAGTTTAATACTGCATTTTTTATTAACAAATATAATATAGTTTTAATTCAATAGTTTAACACAAATTTTATAACAAATAATACAGTTTTTATCAAATTCACATGAATTAATTTTTATTATTAATACATAACTATAAAAACACGAGAAATTAACTTTAAAGATAGATATATGTGTGCTATAATTTACATGAATATTCACAAATTTTTGTCATTTCGAAAATCTCATGAGAAATTAGGATATAACTAATTTTTGTAAAATCGTAATGCTGTGCTGATCACACATGCATTCGATTAAACAATTCATTAAACATTAAATTCATGAGACATGATTTTCATACTCATTTCAATTTACATGTAAATTTAAATTGTCACACATAACACTGATAGACCTGCGAAAAGCACAAAATCAATATTTAATGCCTTTAAGAGAAACCAAGAATAATAAGCATTAAAATTTTATTGCTAAAATTATGAGTTTGAAAACGCATTAAACACTCGATATAGATAAGAAGTGACAGATCAAACAATTAAAATATTTCGAGATTTATAGCTTATTGTCTGATGCGTTCAACTCAAGAATCAAATGAGCAAAGTTAAGCTTAAACAATACCAGACTCGTGAGAAAAGTAAAGATTCACATCTAAAGTAAGGCCTCAGTTAGCAAGAAATATTTTAGTCACCAGTCGCATGATTATTAAATCATACAGATTTATACAAAAAACTAGATAAATTAAATCATTTAATTAGAAATATATTTATTATCACGTGATTTATGGCAGTACCGAACAGCAAACGTATTACTTTACACCTAAGACGAGACTCACGTGACCCGCAATATTTTGAATGTGTAAAATCGAACGCATTTACATCATTAAGTAACGACTCGTATTTATTATCAGACTTTTCAATTGATTATATCATGGCTGAGGCATCTCATCCATTACCTCATGAGCTCATGACTCGGCCATTCACTCGTATTGAACCAACAATTCTTGGAAAGAATAGTCGTGCAGCCTTTTGGAGATGGCATCGAGCGTACAATAATCTGTATGAAGCAGACGCTGTGCAAAGTCAATCACTGTCGACAGGATTTATACCGCAGAACTCGATTTACTCACGGAAAATGAGCGCTCAATTCTACAAAGTGATTAAATCTATGGATATTATAAAAACCGGCGCATCGCTTATATATTCACAATCAGGATATTTGGGTTCTAATGAGTGGAGAGTTTCAAATCTATGCGTTGTATTGGGAGACCTCATGAGACAAAATTCAGGATTTGCCTACAATCGCATGGCTTTTGTTAGAAACGATCAATTGATTCCCGTGTTTCCTGACATTATTATTGCGGAAATATTAAGCCTTTTATATATCGAGGAAAATCATTTGTTCCGAGGCTATTCAATGTTTCGCGGATTCACTGGGAATATGGATTGGACTTTAGGTAATTACTGCGGTGAGGCTGAGAGATGGCTCGTGAAGATTGGTGCGAAAAACATTAACGCAATAAGAATAACATGGAGAGGCAACACCACATTCTGCGCGATATATTCATGTGTTCACGAGAATAAACAGAAAAATCTGGTGATTTTCAGCTATCTATATCACATGCTTCGAGTCATGGATCCAATTTTTACTCACTTTAAAACAGGACATTATGTTTCATGGCCAACAGCTGAAGAATTGAATATTGACAAAGACTGTTACGAAGTAAATGAAGCCTCAATGCGTATAAAGGCAACAAAATCGCGATTAACACTGTACGAGAGATCACGTTGTAATGTAATGTCAATCTTCGTGTCTCAAGCGATGACTATTTTAGATAACGTTTGGAAAACAAGAGCGACTCAAAACGAAGATCTAAAACTATGGAAGTTCTGTGATGTCGACCTCACGATAATGGAAAAAGTGTTTAATACAGTAATGGACAGAATAGATAATACAGATCGCCAACGAATAATAATTAAACATCTAATTCTGGACGCAATGTGCACTTACACTCTCCAAAAGACAGAACGAGCTCATAGATTGAACTTTACCGTAATGCGCATAATAACGGCATTAATTATTAGACAAAAGGTCGGACATGAGCTGAGGAAAGATATTAAATTCAATGTTAAGGACCCGCGAACTAATTTCAATAAATTTTGGTCATTCAATGATTTTATAAATCATGGAAAATTACAACAAACTCCAGACTCATATCGCGAGACTATAGAAAGAGAACGAATAAGCGCTTACGACGATTGGTTAAAACCTATTATTGAAGATATTATTAACGACGCAGACATTGAAAATCAAGAGATAATTACGCGTAATAAGTTTGGTTCACCACAGCACGTGTTTGAAAGAAGGGAAATTGTTGCCTCAAATACAGTTTCTTGTATTAACGCATTATTTGAAATTGGCATATATTCGCGTACATTCTCTTCAAACTCAATCGATGGTGAAGTTTTTAACATTGATTTTACAAACACTACGCCTTCAATGTCGACCGAAACACATGTTCCAATAGAATCGGTACATTTCGATACACAGGAAACTATTATCTATTCACATCATAGCGAAGCTCAAGAATTATCACTGACTCCCGAATTTTTTGATCGGATCCTGCATTCGCCAGCTCGTGATCTGTCACAACTCCGTGAAGATTAAATTATTTAGGATTGAATCTGAGATCATGAAGTTTTTACGCAATTTTATGAAAGAGAAAAACGTGAACTAAAATTATATTCGGATTTTAAGTGTAAAAATTTCAGTTTAAACAGAGAATTTTTAAACTTCGCGGGGGTAGTGTTATGCGCCAAATTCATGATTAACGCCAAAACCCCAACTAAAATGTTAGAAAACTAATTAAGAAGCAATTCACGACTCATTCATCAGTTTAGCGGTTTTCTTCATTCAATTATTTAATCTCATGATTCATCGCATACTAATGTTTTTTATTCAAAAAGTTTGATAACTATTACTCATGATTTTATTATTAACAATTTTGATATACTGACTTTTTAGTCAGTCGTGTTTATGTATTAAGACTGTTAAGTCGCAAAATGTTTTAGAAATAATTTGTATTCACGATTATAGAAAATATTAATAAATCCTTTATTACACGAAACAAGTGTTAATTTAATTGATACGAAATAAGTATCGAACAACTCGTTTACAATTTAATAATAAATCGCGAAACAAGCGATCAATAATCTAATTCATTTTACATATCACACGTTTAGCGATTTTGCAGTCAACGCGCGACTCTCGTGTGTTCTCAACCGATCAGCGATCATATCCGTATGCACACACCCCTTGTTCGGGTAACCATCGCGTGTCCACCTGAACGGCATACATCACTGGTGGAGGTTTGCCACTGATCAACATAGAACACACGAATTATAGGCAATTCGTGAGCAAAGTTAAACCACCAATAAAGCTCACACGTCAGGCGAAACAAATATACGATAAAGAAAGAGCAACTGAAGCTCAAGAATTTCTATTAAACAATTGTATTAACGATTCTGATTCCGAAAGTATAAAACTTAACGATTTCACGATGACATTAGAAGAAGTGAAGGCGAAATTAGCGGAACAAGAGAATCAGAATAAGTTACTCACGGATCAATTAAAGAAAGAAAGAGCACGCGTTAGTAATTACGACAAAATGTATAATGACTTACTACAAAAGAATCAACTCATGGAACAAACGATGAATGACAGCAAAAAAGAAGCAGAGGATAAACACTTAGCATTGTTACGGGAGTTTCAGGAGATGAAAGATCTCATGAATCATAGAACGACAACAACTCCAAACTCATCAATCAATGCAAGTTATTTTAATAACTCAAACCCTCATCAATCAACGGGTTTGAACGTTCCACATGCGATTCAAAATACAGCAGCAAATACATCAGCTTCTCCTGTGACACAGCACTCAGCAAACAATTTACAAAATAATACGCAAGTGAATGATGTCACACTCTCAATGTTTAGAGACATGACACTAGAAATAGCCAACACCTTCAGAGATTTCGCATCAAACAATGAAAGAAAAAGACTTCCAGACATCTCACGATATATTGAAGAATTCAATTCCAGTACACCGCCGAAATTATACATTAAAAACTTTGAAAAACAGGCGTATTTCAATGAATGGCCTGCGAACAAACTGAAGCAACTATTAGGCACTCGCATGAGTAAAGATCTAAGTGAAAAGTATTCTAAATTTTACATGAAAACACAGACATTCTCATGGGACAAGTTTGCTGAACAATTCATACAAGAATTCACGAGTCAATCGGCCAAAATAGCCGCGTTTTCACAAATTAAAAGTCTTCGTCGCGAGAAATACGAGTCTACAGCTGATATGCTGGAAGCATACAATAAGATCGTCAGTGCATATTCAGAAGATGATGATCTCATGTATCGAATGGCTTTAGTCGAAAAGCTCAATCCGTCCACACAAACAATAATCGCAGCAAATATGTTTGAGAAAAAATATTCTACGCGTGAATTTTTAGATTATATTCTCCACACGGATAATTGGAATAAGAATAGCGCTTGTCGTGAACGTGAAAACTACATTTTAAGCCAACATAATGGTGGGAACGAAACCAATTCACATGAGACTCCTAATCGAAATCATAATCAAGGAAACGGACAAAACCGAAATTCATTACGTTGTGATTGGTGTGGTGGCGGTAAACACATCGAGAATGACTGCATTTACCGGATCAACAATATTTCAAAGGAAGATTCCCGTAAACAACGTGAAGAAAAGATACGCAGATTACGTGAACAACAGAACTCGGGCAACAATACAAGAGTAAACGAAAATACAAGCGAATAAGTGTCGGTATACAATTAACATTTTAACAATTTTTTATTAACAATTATTATAATCTTAACAATCCATGAATATTTAATTATAATATAGTATTAGGTTTAATCATGTATTTGGAAGGCAAACGGTTTATAATTTTATGGTAAAATTGCTCATGAGTTTCAGTTACCACACGATTATTTGCTCCCAATTTTTCACATCAATCATTAACTCATTATATTAGCGATAAAAGCAATATTCTTGATAAATATGAATTAGTGATAAAAACTGATTTTATTGAAAATAGAACACAAAGCTGATCACTTGTGGTTCAAATTTTCAAACATAATTATTTATTCATTTTTCATTAAAATTCATTTTGCTTTAAATTTCTGAAAAAAAGTGTAAAAATTATCGTGTAAACGGATAATTTTTAAACTTCGCGGGGGTAGTGTTATGCGCCAAACTCATAACTCACGCAATAAGGCTCGAGCTCATGTCAATTGTTATGTTTTGTCTATTAATCACATGTTTTAGTTTATTAGCAATTATTATTATTAATGTTCTTATGTTATTGGGTAACCATCGCGTGTCCACCTGAACCGCATACATCATATTATTGACTGATCTCATTAACTATTAACGAATTTATTATAACACTTAAGAACTACAATGCATGCTTGTTTGTGTAACACGTGGATTGATATGTGATTGTGAACAGTGATGCAAAGTCGTTGAGACAAAACGTAGCATAAACAGTGCTAAATGAATAAACAGCAACAAAAAAACTTAATTTTGTTATACATTACTAAGCTGCGCAGACTGGCGCTAACTCACTGACTTAGTATCAATGATTGTGAACAGTATTTGTGTGATTGTGTATGTTTGTGTGCTTGTAAATAACTGTGTGAATGCTTGAGAGCACGTACGTAACTGTTAGCTTGTATATTATCTTACGTCGTTAATCAAAATTCTTCTTAGAATAGAAATTGTAATTTTTAGCCTCTAAGCATAATGAAGCTCATACGCTAAAATTCGGTCTAAGGCTATGAGGGGTCGCACTTTCACTGACAGTAGAGATAGAAATTGCAACTCCAGCTCCATTGGAATGGGATTGAGATTGGAGTTGAGAAAATAGGCTTAAAATTAGTGGATTTGGAGTAAATTTTTTAAATTTAATTGGGAATGGAGTGGAGTTGGAATAAGTTTTAAATGTATTGGTTGGAGTTGGTTGGAGTTATCAATATTTTCATTGGAGTTGGTATGGAGTTGGATGAAGAAGTTAGCTGTGG